>JANHFT010003491.1:43301-57401 GCA_032467955.1 Pseudoxenodon macrops
TAAGACGCACCTGAATTATCAGCCCCAATTAGGGGGAGAAAAGGTGCGTCTTATACTCAGAAAAATACGGTAATTAAAATGCTGTGGTAGATTTATTTCTTTTTCCCTCTTAAGTACAGTTCTTAAAATTAATATTATTTAATATTTATAAGGGCAGTATTTCTACAGAAATCTTTTAAGTTCACTGAATCATACATATTAGTGGAACAAAATATTCTGAAGCTTACTTGGAATGCTGAATGAAGAACATCCTTAGTTCAGCACAGATCAAAGCCAATGCAAAATCCATCTTACTGTATGTGCATATAGAAATAGACAGAGAGGCATTGGGAGTCAGGCAGCATTAAGTATAACAAACTATTAAGGTGATGGATATATTTCCTAGTAATATATTTCAACAACTTGCTTAGGAGCAGAATTTGATCCTACCAAAACAAAACACATTAGAAAGTAGATCTTGCTACCTTGTGTAAACCTCATAGAAGTAAGACTTGGGGAATTTTTCTCTAGGGTTGTGGTGACCCTCTTGATTTTAATTAATAAAAGCCAAGTTCAGACTCAAATAGCTTCTTGCAAGTTTAAACATGAAAAATCTGTGAGACTGCTAAAATGCAGCTCAAGATAGGAAGGAAGGAAAAACAACACCAAGTCAAGCATTTTTTTCTTTCAAGCTGTACTGGTATAAGGGAAAAGCAATATATTTCTTTTAACCTTGATTAAAGAAGGTATACAGACTATAGAATTTTACTGTTGATTGCAATTCTTTTTATTGTTTTTAGCAATATTTATGTTTTAATGTTTTACAGCTTTTAATGTTGTAAGCCAGCTAGACTTTCTCTAAAAAATAAAGCAAAAACATCTCTCATAAACAGATCTTTAAAGTCTGGTCATTAATAACTGCCATAAACCACAACATAAACATTTTAATCCCAATCAGATTAATTTTACAAAACTTAATTTTATTTTTTAAAAGCTTGATCTTTAGTACCATCAAGTAGTGTCCCACATGTTGATTTCTTATCATTTACTCTTTGTTTCTTTTCAGGAACAGCTCGCATAATTGCTCTTTATCTCTTTCCACAAAGAGTTTCCTTGGTTTCACACATTCCTTTTATGAATCCAAGATAAAAAGGCTTTCCAAGTCACTCTTCTTGATTTATTATTTGTATGTCCTGTTTAATTATTAACACATCAACAGGTTTTATTTGTAAATTCATTTTGGCATTCTTTTTCATATCACACTCTGGCGGTTTTAAATTGATTTACAGATCCACACAGCATCTTTTTCCATATCACTTTTGTATTATTCATTTTTGAAACTCTCAGTCCGAATCCAAATCAGTCTCAGTCTCTCTTTTATCCAATAAAATAAAATTTTTGTTCTTTTACTGTAAATCGTTGACTATGGTACCAAACAATATTGTAAGTAATTTCTGGGTATATTGTTCCCAAACTGCTTTAATTTCTTCTATAGCCAAAATGTCCTGTTCGGCTGGTTTTCGGCTATATCCAATTATTTTTTTTCACTCATCAGAATCTTTTCCACATTACCTTCACATTATTTATTCAAAATATTAAAGCTTTAGTTTCATTGTTAGTATTTGAGGGGGGGCTATTTATAGGTGGCCCTCAACATATGGCCATAATGGAGTCTGCTTATTACAGGCGTATGTTGTGACGATAGAAAATAGGCTAATCACATGACCAATACAATTTTACAAAGTGCTTTGTAGCGGCTGTTGTAAAGTAAACAGCACAGTCATTAAGTGAACCAAAGTTCGCTATCGGTGCAGTTTTGTCAGAAACTGGAAGTAAGTTCTGGGTTTTGGCAAAACTATTGTAAAATGTTATAATGTGACATGGGAAGCTGTAAACAGCTATAAATGCAGCCATGCTGCCAAATGCATGAATCTTGGTCACATGATCATGGAGGTTGGCCTGACCTTTGGAACTCTGAATCTGGGTTGTAAGTTCTCCTTTTCAGGGCACTCTTTTTCGCTAAGTGACTGGTCATAAACACCACCAGTAATTCTTTTTTATCTACTGTTGAATTTATATATTTTTTGCAATCCAAGATATTCTTAATAGTTTTCATCAACACACACAAAGGTATCCATTTGTCTTCATTCAGACTTTTTGAGGGGCCATTTGTCACAGCTTATTTTATGTTACAATTGCTCAAACCATGGCATCAATAATACATATCATTGTCATTGTTGCTTCCCCTGCACTGTAAACTCTGCACAACCAACCAACCAACCAAAAATAAAGAAATGAACATTCAGACAGTCAGTACATTACCTCTTGGAATAACAATCATCCCTTACCTCACTGCATACTAAATATCCCCCCCCCCCCAAATATCTCTGGCGTATACTTTTGCCTTTTTTCTAAAAAACAAATGTTGGAAACTACCTGGACCAGAGGCTGGTTCCTACCAGTTCTATCTGATTCTATAGAGCAGGTAGTAACTCTGTGATGACGTCACGGAGCCGGTTCCTTCGGTATCTCCATGGGTGCCGCCATTTTGGATTCTGCTTCTATACATGCGCAGAAGCTATTTTTTCATTGCCTCACTCATGCTCGCACACACTCAAGGTGCGACCCTGAGAGAACCGGCAGTAAGAAGATTCAGAACCCACCTCTGACCTGAACCTACATCAATATTTAACTTTCCGCTGAACGCCATGCAAATGGAAGAATGCTATAGTTTCATAGCCCATTGTTTTCCCTAAGTATTATAACAATGGTTGTAATGTAGAATCTCCCTTGTTCTTAAATTATAATCGTTTGTTTAGTGAATGTTCAAAGTTATGACAGTGCTAAGAAATTACTTACCACAGGTCTTTACACTTACAAGTGTTACAGCATCTCTCCAGCTACATCAAAATCTGGATGCCTGGCAACTGGTATCATTTACAATAGTTGCAGTTTCCGAGTGTGTGTGTGTGTGTGTGTGTGTGTGTGTCATATGATTATGATTGACTTTTATGACCTTCCCAGGAGGCTTTGAAAAAAGTAAACGGAGATGGATTTGCTTAATGACCACATGATTTACTTAACAACTGCTGTGATTCACTTAAGATATATGGCAAAAAAAAAGTCATAAAATCAAGTTCAATTCACTGAATGACTGCCTCACTTGGTGACAGAAGTTACCATTGCAATTGTGGATGTAAATTGAGGACTACCTATAGCGTGCAGCAGGGAAAGTACTCTGGTAATTCCCTTAAGCCTACAGGCTGAGAGATATGGTGTAGCAAGATTCCAAGCATGCTGCTTATATAAACAAAAGAGTCAAGTTCAGATGTTTTTTATTGTTAACAGAGATTGTGACATTTGTGAAAGACTGACTAGAAGAATTAAGATTGGCTTCAAAGCAAGATTGCCTGTGGAATCTCCAACTTCAGGTGGCAGAAGATGCAGAGAGGAAAGAGGCTTAATGAAAGGGAAAGTTGCCTACTCCCAAGTCATATGGACCTCCAGCATCCCAGACTGAAACATCAGAGTGATGGGAGTTGATAGGAGTTGCAGCAAAATGTGGTTCGGCTTATTATCTTCTCCAAGGTAAATGACAACCTGTGAACAGAGCCTGTTGGTTTGTTAGTTTTAAGAAGGTAACTATTTCAAGGTATCTTTAGGAGCACATTAAAGAATTGTTTAAAAGCCATATTTTCCCATTTCTTTTCCTCTGGAATAAATGGAATACCCAAACATTTTCCTATAGAACAGCAGCATTGGGCCATCTTTCTAAAGAAAATCTAATTTAGGTGCAGATTTTCAGAACCAATGTGCAATTTCTTCCCAATATCATCATTCTCCTGCTCTTTATCTCAACAGTCTGTCTTCTACTGGGTGGGTAAAAAAACTCTCATGTAAGGAACTGGGTTAAAGCCACGCCCCTTTTACTTATTTTAATGAAAGATCTTGGAGACTTTTCTTATAAAAAATTTTTAGCAGCTGGCTTTTGTTTGCCACATGTCAGCTTCAGTGTGTGTGTGTTGTATCACTGGAAATACCCATAGGCATCCTTACCTATTCCAATAAAATTCCCTTTTTATGACTCTGTAATTCCTATTTTGGGTAAAGTTATGGCGACTGGATGGAGCTGAGCATTTACTGGCCGGATGCCCTTCCTGATGCCTATGTGGAGTTCGCAGCAGATATTTTTTCATTACGCCATAGGAGAGAAACATCTGCTGCTGCTTAGGATTGTACTCTCAATCTTTGGAGTAGGAGGCAAGTGTCTTCAACATTAGGCTACCACACTGCTTGTCTTACCTATTTCAATAGGAAACTGGGTGGGGGGGGGAGTGCTGTCCTAAATGGAGTAATTGTTTTTAGTTGCATTGCTATATAACATGATTTGCAGTGATTTGTCCCTACAGATGTAGTCAAGGTCAGCTCCAGGCTGTTTGTATGCAGTTAAAATGTTGCTAAATTTGTCTTCTCCATAGGAAATTAACACCATCAAATGAGACATCAGTCCAGTTCGTCTATTTCAATCATTAATTCCTTTCTCAGAAGTTTATCTCAAAACCAAAATGTCATTCTTTGCATTAAAAATGCATAACGTGTTGTTTCAAATTAATATTTTTTTTCTTCTCAAAGGAGGCCAGAATTAAAACTTCTTTGAATATTTTATAACGTCTTAGCAATTATAATGGAGCCAAGTGCATGATTTATAATTCCGCTTAAAATGCACTGAAGCCTCTGCCAAATGATCTTGATGAACTCATATTGCTACACATTATGGTAATATGTACCCTTAATTCCTTTAAACTCTTATGTAACAGAAAAGTGAACTATAAATACTTTAACAATTCAGCCAATGCCAGAAAATACAATTCATCATGAAAATTCTGATTTTATGAAAAGCAGTTTACTTGATGATAGTACATTTCCATTATTTTGAATAACTGCACCTGTAGCTCAGAATATCTCTGAACTATTCTCTGAAAACTCTGAAGAAAAGAAAAAAATTGAAAATAGATTACAAGTAAATCGATTCAATAGAGGCAGTTTTATGGCCCTACTATGAATCATGAGGAAGACAAAGCCACAGTAAACATAAAATGAGATTGACAAGTTAATGCTGAGACCAAATGTAAACTCAACAATTTCTTTCTTTTCTCTTTTTTTCAAGCCATTGTAAGCGGCTGTAAAAGTAGATCTCAAAGCAACATTGAGAAAGTAGACTCTTGCCTTCTTAAAACAGCCTCTGTGCTTGGGATCTGAATCTATAGGGACATAAAATGGGTTGGTACATTTTAAGAAGGCTGTAAATCCCAAACAAATGTCACAAATGGGCTATCGCATCAGATCTCAAGATGTAACCTCCCTAAATACGAATGATCTTATTGGAATTCATGGAGATGCATATTTTTAAATCAACAACAAATAATTATTGTTCATGTATAACAAAACAGAGACAGGGAATTTATGGTCTACTGGATATTGTTGAACTCTTAAGTCAGACTGCACTCTATACCATTTATGCAACATGCAGTTGATCTTTTCTAAATATTAATAGAGGAAATGTAAGCAGGGGAATTAAATCTTGTGGTACTTTTATAAATTTGTGTTTTCCATATTTAGCAGTCAAACAGGAACTAAAGCATCTTGTAATAATATCATAAAAGACCTAAAATCAAACAAAGTATTTGACCACCTGTTTTGATTGGGGGCAACATTAACAGAATAACAGAGTTGGAAGAGACCTTGGAGGTCTTCTATTCCAACACCCTGCTCAAGCAAGCGATCCTATACCACTTTAGACTAGTGATTGTCCAATCTCTTTTTGATGGAGCACCCATAACTTCTGGAGGAAACCGTTCCACTGGTTAACTATTTCCTTTCCTTCTTTACCCAAGTCTTCTTGGGGTAGACTTTCCTTCCTATAGATGTCTCCACATAGCCATGAGCCTTGCCCTCAAACTCTTTGCAGTATTTTCAGTTGCTATGTCACTGTCTATGTTCCTATACTTCATTTTCCCATGGAACTCAATGGTTCCTCCAGCTGGCCAATAGAAGGGTGAAAAGTCAGTCAATGCACTTGCCTCATGCTTTCCACACTGTTTTTCATTATGGAGGAGATGGAGGGGAGATCCCATTTGGGTGCTATATAAATGAAGTGGCTTTGAAGTTATTCAAGTGGATAGCAGTAATGGTAGTAAAAATTCATGACACTTCTGGTAGAGAGGGGATGCCAGGGCACGGAAGACAAAATGAAGCAGAAATTCTTGCAAAGAGAAAACCATTGGCCCCACAGGAGAAACACGAAAAGTAACTCTTTCCCAGTGACTATAGCCAACAGAATCTAGATAGAGAAAAACAAACTACAGTAATCTCTGCAAGACCCAACAGCTAGTAGGGATGAAGGGCAACAAATACTACTAGAGTTCCATTTTTGCTTCTAGAGGGCATCATCATGCTTCTTAAGCATGGCAGAAACATAGAAAAAGAAAAGAAAAAGGAACGAGAGCAGAGAAAGAAAATAAGAAAATCTGCAGAAGTCTGCATATTTGTATGTAATGTATGTTCATACATTGTGGTAAACAAAGTTTTTTGAACCATATTTTATTGAACAACTCACAAATTAGCTAGGATTACTCAAATGACTAAATCAGAATTTGACAGAGTGGCATGGTAACAAGGAATCTAAAACTCAATGCTACAGTTTGGCTACAATCCAAAAAAGTTATTTTTTTAAAAAAAATCAGGTTTTAAAAGAACTCTGCATCTATGTCAACATATAAGACAGTGACAGAAGAGTGTATACATTATTTGTTTCTAACTTCATAAATCATGGTAAATAACAATACATGTAAACTGCACTTTTGACTCAAACTCAAATTTCACAGGTCATCTACAATATGAACAATTAACACTCTTAGAAGAGAAAGGAAGAAGTTTAAACATTTTTATTAACAATTAAAATGTTCATACTGCTGATATACTGATCTTTTCATCTATGCTACCAAAATGAATCACATAAAAGCTGAAGGGAAAGCAGAAAGGAAGCCTAAGACAGCAGCAATCCTTCCTTTCCTTTCCTTTCCTTTCCTTTCCTTCCCCTTCCTTCCTTCCTTCCTTCCTTCCTTCCTTCCTTCCTTCCTTCCTTCCTTCCTTTCTTCCTTCCTGCAATGGAAGATAAGTTTATAAACCAGTCTCTTTCTTTTTTTTGTAACTATAGAGATTACTTCATAACTGAACTCTGAATATGAATTGCAACATATTGTGATGATCAGCTGGGGTTTGGAAAATCGTTCAAGAAATTCAAAATAGTCTGGCATTTGTAACAAAGCTGCTGAAAAAAAACCTCAAGTTTAACATCTGGAATTAACATATTTCATGGAAGCTGAGGCTTGAAAAGCACAGAACATTTTCTCCTGCAGTAACTTCTAGTCTAATTAATATAATTAATCTTAAAGGATAAAACCAGGGCTGTAGATATACAGATGTTGAAATGTTTCAATTAAAATAAATTATGCAACTTGTGAATTCAAATCCTGTTTAATAAGCTGAATCATGGTCACCAATGGAAGGCCTATTTTCTGCATACCTAGTTCAATCCCATTTCTTCAGATAGTTCTTTTATACTATTCAAATAATTGGCTAGTTATGGAGCCTTTTTGATGAGCCTTTTAGGCCAGTAAAACTAGTGTCAGCTAGAATTCATTGCTTCAAGCACAGTACAAGATAGATGATTTCATTACTGAATATTATCTGGGTAGCTGTCTATGTTGCCCCAACAAATAGGGCTTAAATATAAAGTGATTTGAAGAAACAAACAGTAGAAACATTATCTTGGATCAATAGTTAATTGTGATTAATGAGTGTCATTAATTTCAAAGGTATACTGCTCCTGGTTTTGATAAAATTGAATCAGGTCAATTCAATCTGCTATTCATCCGAATTCAATACACCAAGTTAACATGTAGACTGAAGAAATACAGAGAAATACAAGGTAAGTTTTGAAACCTGAAACCTGGATAAATGTTTAATTTATATGAACTACAGTATAGTTTCTTATTTGTACAAAACCTCCACTTGATAATTGAAAGTGCAAATATACAGGATATATATAAATTCCTGTTCACATGTTATTGATTTAATGAGAGATATGAAGAGTGTGATTTAATCAGGAGTGTGCATTCAATAACAACGTATGGTTTGCATAACAGGACGCCAATGTTAAAAAACTCAGAATTCTCTATCTCTATAGAAGAAGTTGCATACCTACATAATCTCACTCTTTCATATAGCCCAGCTGCAAGGCATTAAGTATTATTTTGCTTTAATGCCAAAGCATGTGGCTATCAACAAATGCTGATCCATAGTAGTCTAACGCTACTACATATATTCCTGAAAACATTATGGCACTGCCTGACTTCCACTACCATTTTCAAAACATTATAGAAAGTGGAGGTGTGTTGCTAATCATATTCTCTCTCTTCTTTGATGGAAAGCCAAGGAAGTTTTCCTTTCTTTACACCAGTGATACAGTGATACCAACATGTTTTCTTCTTGGACAGTACTATCACAATGTTATATAGCTGTATATAATTGTTGACAAGAATAATTTAATGTTTCTGAAGTCAGAAATAAGATTTTAATCACCATTGCTTTCTAGTGGAACTTTTATCACCCACCCACCCAGATTAGAACGTTCTAAAAGAGAGCAGAGCAGGAAGAATTATAATACAAGAGGAATAAACTACTTAAGTAGGGGTAAATGTAGCAAAGCAAAGTAGATAATTCAACATTAGCAAGCTGTGCCACATGTTATACGAAAAAGCAAAAGCACAGGAGCCATTTCTTTAAAAATGCAAAAATAGCACAAATTTTACCCTTTTACCCGCTGCTTTTTACATTTCCAGAAATACTGCATTCAGTTACATTCTTTGCTCTCTAATAACCAATAACAGGCAAGCCTCAGAGCTAGCTGGCAATCTCAGAAACACAGGATCTCACAAGAATTTCCTGCTTCTGGTTGGGCCAGAAAACAACAGACACTTTTGTGGTATTCTGGCACTTTTCTTCTGCCCTTATTTGTTCAGGCCAAAGCTCAGTTTCATTGGAAAATTTAATAAATTAATTTATGATATTAGAATTTCCTTTTTGCCCTATTTAAAATTTTATTAAAAGCTACTGTGTTGTGAAATTTATGGTTTCTGTTTATTATTAAAGACTAAAGGGAGGCGTGTCATCCAGAAAGCACTTCAACAGTGTGTTTCATAACCATATTCACAATAAAACTATTCTAGCACTATGATCTTTAAATGTTGGATTCCTTAACATGCAGTTTAGGTTAAGCTTATATCCCATTTATTTATTTATTTATTTATATGCAATTATTGAGCCATTACAGAATTAATTCCCATTGTCTTCAGTGAAATACTGACTTTTAATTAGAGTTAATATATTAGCATAATACAAAGAATGAATAGTGAAACTGTTTAAAAGAAGTGCAATGTACTCTTAACAAGCAAGAAAGAAGCTGTAGGTACACATTTATTTACAGTGCCTATAACTTTTCTTGGAGAAGGAACAGCAGATGTTCATAACCTTTTATACTTAGGGATGTGCAAAGACAATGAATAACTTCCTTACTCCAAAAGAAACATCATGCAGCATATCACATATTGGATCCTGAAAGGTTAAAAAAGAGCATTTCCATTCACATTTGGATGAACAGGAAAATGTATATGTAATTCTTTTCCTTCAAGTATTTGGTTCCTTATTTATGCCCCGCATATTCTGACTTAACATGTAATCTGCTATACATTGAAATTCTGTACCAAGCATTCACCAATTATCCTTTGAGACCAGTCTTAACTTCTGAGTTATCTACCTCTCCAACAAACCAATAAAGTTTAGCACATCCAAATATTGTGTATATTATACATATATTAAGGGTGTCCAGCACTTTGGAAGGCAAAAAGATGCTTCGCAGGATCTCATACCTGTCTGTGTCTCCTTAAAGCAAATGGATATTTTCCCAGAATCAAAAATCTGCTCTTCAAAGCTGCAGCACAACCCTTATGTATCTGATTTATGTAGTCGCAGACGTGGTACGTGCACGCTCTCCTTCATATTCTGAAGCACCTTTCTGCCCATCATCATAACACACCCTACTTCCAGCCACCAACTAATAGCTCCATCATTTATGCAAATCCATCCCCTTATAGGTAAGCACACTGTGCAAACTGCAAAATACCCTGTAAGAATTAGTAAAGAAAAGAAATTAAAGGCATGAGAAGTGCTCAATCCATTTTGTAGTTAAGTCAGGCCTTTGTAAAGATTAAAAGTTGCAACATAAGACATAAGCAGATTAATTTATGTTAAATGTGAAAAAGAAAAGGAGAAAGAGACTGTGTAATTATTGGTAATGACTTTTCTCCTTTTTGGAAGCAAAAAAGGTAAAGAATATTTTTTGGCCCTGTGCTGCCCACTCATAATCGGTCTTTACAAAAGCTACGTCCAAGAGCTTCCAATACAGGAATCAGTACATCATCAAGAAAAGGAAAAAAGTTAAAGTAAACAGACATCAATCAAGTATTTTTCCATAGGATTTTCATTGGTTTCAGAAGTGGGCTTTGCTTGGAAGTTTTTAGGAATAAGAGCTTCCCACCCCATATGTAAACTGCTTTTTCTAAGAGAGAAAAAGATAGGACATAAGTGCAATAAATAAAGACATCATAATTCCTCCAGACTGGTTGGATAGCTCTGAAAATCCATTCTGGCTACAGAGGGTAGAGACTCTACTATAGTTCATTTTAATTTTTCTCATGTCTCTGAATTAGATATTGTAGGGAACAGAGGTGGGTTCCTACCGCTTCTATCCGGTTCTATATAACCGGTAGTAACTAGGCGATGACATCATGGAGCCGGTCCCGTTGGTGTCTCCGTGGATGCTGCCATCTTGGAATTTGCTTCTGCACAGATTTTTTTTGCTTCTGTGCATATGCAAAAGCTAGTTTTTGATTGTTGCATGCACATGTGTGTGCACACGCAGCGCGACGCTGAGCAAACCGGAACCCACCCTTGGTAGGGAACTATGGAAAATCGTAGTGGCGGATGGATGTGATTGAAGAGATTAGAGTATAAGATATTGGTATAGATGGGCAATTGTCAAGAGTCAAGCCATACTTGATGGCATCTATCTTATTAATCATGGCTTGCAGCCACTCCTGCTAATAATCCTGAGGATTTGACCTCAGACCTTAAAGAGACACAATTTAATTGTGAGATATGGTAAGCAAGCACCTTGAAATCAAACTATTTTGTGATAATATCAATGCAGATCTTCATAGCTCACCCTACCCAAAAGCATGAGCCATTTTGTTTGGGGGGAAAAAGAGACACAAAAATTGAACTTTGTCTCTTTTAAATAGGGTTTACTTACTGCTGGGTTTCTTCTTTAATGGCTTTTCTAGTTCTTGCAATAAGCATACTTATTTGTGTCCTTGAAGTATTGCTTGAAATATACTTAGTTGTGTCTTTGAAGTATTGCCAGGAAAGCTTCTAATTCTAGAATCAGCTGGATAAAAATGATGGGAAGGGATCAGAAACCTTTTATTCATGTCTCCCTCCAACAGAGGTGGGTTCCTACCAGTTCAGACCAGTTCTATAGAGTAGGTAGCAAGCTGCTGGTCTGTGGACGCTGCCATCTTTTTTTTGGATTTTTTTAAATGGGAAAAATATTTTCTTGAATTTTTTCCAGGTTTTTCTTCTTCTGCGTATACGCAGAAGCCGAGTTTCTGGCACTGCACATTCGTTGCCATCTTGTTTTTAGCCTTTTTTGTTTGTAATTTTTTTGCACTGAACCCACATGGTGCGCCCACGCGAACCCCTGCCCTCCAACTCCGTTTTTAAGTTCATATCAACTGGCTCACGTGATTCTGACAACCTGGTTTCAGGATTCCCCTTGTTTAAGGACTGGAATTGATCTGGCTTCTCCATACACCAAGAGACACAGTCCCAGGGCTCGAGATTTTGTCTTAAGTTAACATCCTGATCATGCTCGATCATAGAACTTGTACAATTGCAGGTTTTTAGGCTGTGGCAGAATTCTACAAAAATGTAGCTTCTCAGTCCTTTCTTTTCATTTTTGTCCTTATACAATGCCAGAGAACATTTATTTATGTTTTCATTTGCAGGCATTGAAGCAACTTAGGGGAAGGGAGACTTGTCAACAGAAAAGCAACATTATGTTCCATTCCTTCCACAGGCTGGGCTTCTGCTCAAGCCACAGACTCAGCAATCTGATATTTTATGGTCTGTAATATTTGAAAACACACTGCCAGCATCAAGCCATAAAAACTGTTGCCTGTTTGAAACGTAATAGTGAAGCTATTGTCACTTGCATTACTCTATTTGAACGCAACAGTCTAACAGGAAATAATATGAACTGGATAAAAATTAATATTGTTTAAGTTACTGCTTATGAACATTTAATAATTTAAACAATATTATTTTTTATCCAGTTAATTTCTTTTTCAGTTCTTCCCACTATTTCATTTATATTGTACCTTCTATTCAATTTGAGCAGTGTGCTAACAATTAACAACACAATTTCCCCCCAACAATTACTATTATATTCAAAATACATTTTAATGTAATAGATAGTCCTTGACTTATGACAACTGATCTCAAAATTTCTGTTGTTACATGAGACATTTGTTAAGTGAGTTTTGCCTCACTTTAAGGCCTTTCTTACCACAGTTGTTAAGTGAATCACTGCAGTTGTTAAGTTAGTACCAAGGTTGTTAAGTGAATCTGGTTTCCCCATCGACTTTGCTTGTCAGAAGGTCGCAAAGGGGGAATCACGTGATCCTGGGATATCGTCATAAATATGAGTCAGTTGCTCCAGGTGCCTGAATTTTGAACACATGGCCATGGGGATGCTGCAATGGTCATAAGTAACTTTTTCAGTGCCGTTATAACTTTGAACGGTCACTAAATAAACTGTGTTAAGTCAAGGACTACCTGTAATCAGTTTTTTTATCTGGCCCATTTATGTAGCAATTTCTATTATAACAAATTCTGTAGATAACTATGTGCTACTTAATTCAACCTCTCTTGCTTAAAATATTGCTACAAAGCCAGACGAGGCATTATAATTTGAAATCTCACAATCAATGATTTATTCATAGAGAAATCCATACATATCCATTAATCATTAGGATGAAACTTAAGCAGAGCCTGCAGATATAGGCAGTTTGAAATGCCCATAATTTTGGATGCAATATAATCAGAGCCTTCATCTTTTTTTATTCCAAATAAGAAGGCAGTTCCATATATGTTCTCTGTAAGTTGTTTTACCATTTCAGGAAGAGAACTGTTCTAATATTTAAGAAGTTACCCAAATTAATAATAGTAATAATATAACTCAGTATCATATAATCAGTATCCATAATGCTATCACTAAATGATTAAGTCTTCCTGAATGTGGCTACTATAGTAGTTTATAGAACAGAAATTGGAACTACAATGACAGTACCATGTACAACCTCCAAATCCTTTTTTTTAATTCTTGCTATAATGTTGATTTTTGATTATGTAATTACAAAAAGTGGTGCTTGACATTGTATGTTTAATAGACTCAACAGTTTTAAGAAACAAAAATCCCTGACACTCCATTCCTGACAATATTTATTGTCTGTCTGTCTGTCTTGTCTATCCCATCCACTCACCCACCCACCCACCCATCCATCCATCCATCCATTTCTCTCCATAGAAAATCACACTTCAGATTCCAAACGCTAAACACTAAATATAGTTCATGCACCACAAAAAACTAAACACCCCTTCTATTTAGCAATGTTTTAATCACAGATGGGTTCTGAATCTTCTTACTGCCAGTTCGCTCAGGGTTGCACCGCGAGCACATGCTCAAAGCCCTCGAGCGAGCGCACGCACAGTAGTAAAAAAATAGCTTCTGCGCCAAGATGGCGGCGCCCATGGAGCCACCGCAGAACCGGCTCCATGACATCATCGCGGAGTTACTACCTACTCTATACCGTGTTTCCCCGAAAATACGACCTGTCCCGATAATAAGCCGAATTGGGCTTTTCGGCACATGGGCTAAAATAA
>JANHFT010003491.1:57501-75949 GCA_032467955.1 Pseudoxenodon macrops
ATTGCTGGCTGTACACCGCCCTGAGTCTTTCGAGAGAAGGGCGGTATAAAAATTTAATAAATAAATAAAATAAATAATAATAATAATAATTAGTACATTTTGTATTTATTTCATTTATTCTTCTAATGAGCTAGTGATGCGATTCCCTTCAGTTGATTTGATTTCAGATATTTCTGGGAGGAGGAAAGGAAATAAAAATGCCAGTTCAAGAAAGTACCGGTAATTGGAATAATTTCTTCCTAGTGGACTTACAAAAAGCTTGGTAAAGTTTTGAAGAAATTTAAGGCAAGGGATAACGATCGTTGGAATGAATTGAAGAACAAATGCCTTTTATGTAAAAAGAAGGAATATAAAGTTGACTTATTTGATCAGGGTTAAAATGGGAAATATTGTTACCTGGGGAGGAGGAGATTCTTTTCTGGACTTACTGACGTTTGAACTAGGAAAGACATGTGTTGAATTTGCTTACATTTAAGAGTTAAGATATGGAAAGATGACTTTGTTGAGAGTGATTATTTTAAGACTCTCTGGACTTTTGATGAGAACCTGGATTGCTTGTTGCATTTTCCTTTAAAGAGTTGAGATATGAGATGAAGAGTTTCATATTTGTTAACAAAAAGAGGATGACATTTGGAATTGTTTATACTTTCAAACAGTGGGAGGTCTCTTTCTCAGCTTTTTTTCCTTGTCTTTTCTCTTTCTCTTATTTCTTTCTTTTTTTTGCTTTTTTACATCTTTGATTTTCTTCCTATATTTCCTTTTCTCTTTAATTTGTTATTTCCTTTGACTATTGCCCTTAACACTTTTAATAAAAAATGTTATTAAAAAGAAATTAAAAGGACGAAAAGGCAGAGAAAACCTGGCTTTTTTAACGGGAAGAATAAACATTTTCTAGTCAAAAGAATCCACTTCTGATTTAATAGCTTAAAAGGCTTATCTGGATTTTCAACAAGAAGGGGCTGCAATTTAGTCTATCAATCATCCTAATGAGCACAGTGAGTTGAACATTTGTAACTCTTTCCTTGTATTGATTTGTTTCAGACTAAGATGTGGGATAGCTGATTCGCCATGCAAGTGTCAAGACAATCACAGCTTATTTCATATGACGCGAACCTGCATGCTTGGTGAATAGCAATAGCACTGAGACTTCTACACCACTTCGTCAGGCTTGGGTTCTAACTTACCTCACTGCCGGTTCGCTGCCTCCCGTACCGCATGGGTGCGCCGTACAAAATGCGGAGTACAAAAAAATTCCCAACCCCCCCAAAAGGCTGAAAACAAGATGGCGATGCATGCACAGTGCCAGAAACTCGGCTTCTGCGCATGCACAGAAGAAAAAACCTGGAAAACATTCCCAAAAATATTTTTCCCAAAAATTTAAAAAAAAGATGGACCATGGACCAGAACTGGTTCCGTGACATCACCAATGGCTTACTACCTACTCTATAGAACCAGTCCGAACCGGTAGGAACCCAGCTTTGCACTTCATAATGCTTTATAACCCTCTCTAAGAGGTTTACAGATTTAGCATATTGTCCCCAACAATCTGGCTCCTCACTTTACCAACCTTGGGAGGATGGAAAGCTGAGTTAACCTTGAGCTGGTCAGAATCGAACTGCTGGTGGTTGGCAGAATTAGCCTGCAATACTGCATTCTAACCATTGTGCCACCATGGCTCTTGAATTCTGATAGAATGGGTGGACTGGGAAGTGGGCATAAAGGTAAATGTAAAGGCTCCCCTCACATGTATGTGCTAGTTGTTCCCGACTCTAGGGGGCGGTGCTCATCTCTGTTTCAAAGCCAAAGAGCCAGTGCTGTCCGAAGATGTCTCCGTGGTCATGTGGCTGGTATGACTAGATGGCAAAGGCGCATGAAACGCTGTTCACTTCCCACCAAAGGTGGTCTCTATTTTTCTACTTGCATTTTTTACATGCTTTCGAACTGCTTAGTTGGCAGAAGCTGGGACAAGTAACGGGAGCTCACTCCATTACACGGTACTAGGGATTCGAACCGTTGAACTGCCGACCTTTCTGATCGACAAGCTCAGCATCTTAGCCACTGCGTCCCTTTGGGAAGTGGGCATAGGATGACAGAATCTGCTCTCCATCAAGAGTCGCTCTCGATGGTGAGACGGGTGGTGCATAATTGATTGATTGATTAATTAATTAAATAATTTTGAAAATAATGCTGCCTTTCTTCCAAGTATCTCAAGGGAGGGGATCTGCCTTCATTTTATCCGCAGAATTACTTCCTACTCTATAGAACCGGATAGAACCTGTAAGGACCCACCTCTGATGCTAATACTGTTTTATTACGAAGCTATAGTAACATAATTTCCCAAGTTGGAATGTGCTCTTCCCTTTATTTTAATGAGAGCCACAGAGCGCCTTGTCTAAGATGCTTACTTAGGTTACAAATATAAAGATTCCCTTTATCTAGCCATTGCCTTGATTACAGTTTTTCCTTCCATTTCCTCTTCCTTCTTCCCATTGCAACTATTTATTTTATAGGGAATATAGTCACTCTATACTGTCCAAGATATATGTGGTTCAATAGGATGTTGTTATGTTGTGCTGTGTTCTACTAACCATATTACACATGCGTAATCATGAAATCTAGACAGCCCTGCCAAATTTTATGGACAGACAATGAAATCACCCATAAGAAATAAATACCGGCCTTACAGTTTGGCCAATGGGAATGTTTGTTCCCTTTCAGAATAAGGCAAATGGGGTGGGAGATTGCAATTTGAAGAAGCATTCCTTAAGGGGGAAAAAAAAGTGGCATTGTTATTACTAGCAACCCAGAAACAAAAGTTTTGAAGTAGGCCAAAAATTGAATGAGTCATGAAGAAACAGAAGATCACAAGCTTTATGCGTTAACAAACCCCTATTAAGTTCCCAGTTTCTCCAGTTTGAAAGGTCCCAGGGAGATGAACTGGGAAAGACCTTTGCCTGAAAACATTGTAGACAGAGTCAGTGTAAACTGTACTGAGACCAGAGTTAAATGATCCGGATATATATATATAGATATTGCAGTGCTACAGATCCCTCACACTGGACCATGTAGGATGCTGCCGCTGGAAGTTGTAGAGACTCACATTTTCAACCTGAAGTGGTATAAATGAGAGGTGGGTTCTCACTCATGGCAGTCAAAAACTAGCTTCTGTGCATGCGCAGAAACAAAATCCAAGATGGCGGCACCCATGGAGCCACCGACAGAACCGGCTCCGTGACATCATCGCGGAGTTACTACCTACTCTATAGAACCGGATAGAACCCACCTTTGGTTTTAGTATCTTTTGGTTTAAGAGAGTGAAACTTTAACACAGCAAGTGTTGGTAGAGTTAGAATAGAAATTTGAAGCAAAATACAAAAGAAAAATGTACATGGAACTGTGATAATTTAAAACAAAAAAAACCTAAATATATTATGATGTTGAAAAAAATAAGTATAACAAAAAATAGAATAAAAATCCATAACTAAGTATAAATATCTATAATGAAATTAATTTAATTGTTAAACATTTTAAATGTATCGTATAACAATCTAATGTGTCATCTTCTCATTTACAGAGTACAGAAACTTTTCAAAAATAGATAATGAATTAATATCCTGGATCCATTATTTAAAATCAGAACAATGACTCCAGTTATATAAAATTATCTTCTTTGCTATACCTCATAAAATTATCTTCTTTTCTGTACTTCAAGCTCAATAAAGTTAAAGGTTATTTTAGGAATAGAAGTCTACATCACATTTAGATCTTTAAATAATATATTTGATTTCTGTCTCAGCTTTATGTTGTAAAATCCAAGATGGTGTACATATTTTTTCTTCTACTATTTTGCACAATAACATCAAATGTTGGGTTGGACCTAGAAACAGACTGATACCAAATCAACCAATTTCATTGACAATGTTTTTGCCTAAGGAAGAACTAGAACTCATTGTCTCCTAGTTTCTAGTGTAACACTGTAATTACTACACCAGATTGGTTTTTTTTCCTTTTCCCTAAATTATACTAACATACACATAAATTTGAAGCCAACATACAACTATGACTAAAAAACCTAAATTTGCTTATTTCCAGTTATTTAGATAGGGACAACAGAATTTCATTAGAAGAACAAAAGAATTTTAGTCAAAAAGGCCAAAAGTATTTTTTAGAATTTGTTCCATGATCCTTTTATTTTTCCTTTCAGCATTATATCCAGCTGTATAGCATTATTTCTTGAGGTGTAGTGTTCCAAATATGGATGTATCATGGATTTGTACTAATTATAAGACAGTAGTGGTGAAGCTATAGCACGCGTGCCAGAGGTGGCACACAGAGTCCTCTCTGTGGGCATGCGAGCCATCACCCCAGCTCAGCTCTGTCTTGCAAGCACACATGTGCCTCCCGCCAGCCAGCTGGTCTTCGGGTCTCTGCTGCGTATGCGCAGGGGTGGGATGCATGCGAGGGGCACACATGCATGCCGGGGGGCGCATTGCATTTTGGGAGTTCGTGGGTGCTTTGGGCACTCAGGCTGGAAAAGGTTAGCCATCACTGTTATAAGAGATAGTTTTTATTGGGGTGGGGCTCCATTTTACTTGTTATTTATATGTTTAGACGTTTTGATCTAATTATAATGAATTATTTTCTTATGTGTATTATTCTTTTTGTTGGCTACAGTATATAACTTTAAAGACACCACCTGCGCTAGTGTTGCCATAGGACATAATAACAGTAATTATACAAGCTTGATCATTTTATTGCTTAATGGTGCTTGTTTTTTATTTTTATTGCAAACATGAAATCACTGCCTTGCATGTCTTGATCTTGCAAACTTCTGTTAATGATGTGGAATCTCAGTAGTTTGATTTTGTAAATCCTTGCAATTAGCAAAGATGTAAATAGCTTCCGGTAGCTGTTTGAACTTCGACACTACTTTCAAGATGCATAATTTCAAAATTATTTTTTTCTTTATACCAAGGTAGATCTATTTGGCAAGTTAACTACTTGTCCAGAACATTTTCATATGAAGAAATAGCTACAGGTAAATACTCCTCAATATCAAGAGTAGGATAATGATGATCAAGAAAGGATCTAGAAGGCTTTTGTTACACATTTTAATAGACAATCCTGACACATTCTAATTAAATGTGTTCATCATCACATATCTTAGTGAACAGGAGACTCAGTTTGTACATGGACATGTGACAGCTGCCATATGATCATGCAAATGTGCAGGTTACACTGAATATCAATTACCAACAATATGCCGATGATACTTAGCTCTGTATGATCATCTATGTCAACTGGAGATGCTGTCCAAGTCTTGCCCTGCAGTTTGGAAACTAATGAAGTCTGGATAAGTAAAAAATAAATTGAAACTGAACCCTAGCAAGACAGTCCATTGCAGTTTAGATGCCATATCAGATTGGTCTTCAGTGGAGTAGGACTACCTCTGTGGGACTTGCAGCTATAGTTGCATGGTAGGTGAAGGCCATTACCCGAACAATCTTTAACCAATGTCAGCTGGTTATAGTTACAGCTTTTCTTGGAAAAAGAGGACATGGATAGTTACTCGTTCCATTTCCTCACCAATTTCTGCAATTTACTCTAAGCGAAGATGCCTTTGAAATCCACCTGGAAATTAGAGTTCATCCAAAATAAAATGATGCTAGTTATTAAGGTTTTCTGCAAGGTCTGCACTGGCTACCAGGAGGTTTCTGGATTGCAATTCAAAGTGCTAATTTTGAGTTATAAAGCTTTGCATGGCTTGGTACCAACATAATCCACACAACTGGAACTCTGATCAGAACTGAACGTGGTATGATACCACGTGATTGAAGTAACTACCAGTTATATGTCTACTTCAGGAGGAGGTTTTGTTGTTTGTTTATTCAACCATGTGAGTTGCAAATTCTGTACCTGTTTTTTTCTGTACATCTTGTTAATGTATCAACTTAATATATACTCCCTACAATATATGTATGGATCTTTCTTTGATGTTTTAGGTTGTCCAAAAGAGAAGTATCATGTTTCTGCATGATGATTACAACTTGTAGACAGCACAGTGCCGTTCACATTGCATGATTGCATCTCCTCTGAAGTTATATTTATGTATTTCAGATTCTCCCCAGAGTTTTCAATACAGCAAAATATACAATTGGAAATTGTGGGGAGAATCTGAAATACAGATAGTCCTACAGTTACGACCACAATTGAGCCCAACATCTCTGTTGCTAAGGTGAGACAATTGTTAAGTGAGTTTTGCCCCATTTTATGACCTTTCTTGCCACAGTTGTTAACTGAATCCCTGCAGTTGTTAAATTAGTAACATGGTTGTTAAGTGAATCCGGCTTCTCCATTGACTTTGCTCGTCTAGGACCCTAGGACACTGCAACAGTCATAAATATAAACCAATTGCGAAGCACCCCAATTTTTGATCATGAGTCTGGGGATGCTGCAATGGTTGGAAGTGTGAAAAATGGCCATTGTAATTTTGAACAGTCACTGTCAGGGTTCCAAGTAATAGCCCCATAGAAAGCAGAATTTCAAGGCAGGTCGATTCCTCAAAGAACAGTTTTATTGGAGATATCATATTGGCACAAACTTGTGAAAACCGACTCTGAAAATTCCCTCGGTTTTCAACTGATTAAAAAAAGTGAAAGTTTCCCCTTCCCCCAAACAATCAATCACATTGTCCATTCAAGGTGCTAGCTGGTTGCCTGGGTATTTCACCCCTCCTTCTCCAGCCACCTGTTGGAATGTCCTTGGTTCCCACAGGAAACTATTTTGTTTTGGCTACAAAATTCCCATCTAACTATGTTCCCCCTTCCTATCCCTTCTTTGCATTGTGGCAACCCTGAAGCTTCCAAAATGGCCCCAGCAAGATTTGCTTTTCAATGGTGTGGTCCATAGTTACAGCATTTGGTCTATAATTCTCTGCCAAAGCATTAATGTAGAAGCTACTCCAGAAACAAATAGGTTGTAAACCATGGGTGTCAAACTCGCCACGTCATGTTGCCATCACATGACATTTCATGACATTTTTCCCATTTGTGGAGCTGGGGTGGATGTGGCCTGTGCGTGACCTCCTTGTGATAAATACTTTGTACGAATTTTGGTATGGTACATCTTGGAGTTTCCATCCACAGTGGAAGGGATTACAAAAATATCCTTGAATCGAGGCAAAAGATATTGCTTAGCATGTAATACTGAACAAAAGCAGCTTTAAAATCACCACAAAACTCTGATCATGGCAACAACAGGTGCCACAGGTGTAGTTGAGGGCTCCAACAATAACTTATAATAAGAAAATCAGCATCCATCAGATCTAGTTCAGCTTCTATGATGGAACTCCCCTCCAGTAGCAATTTGTTCAGTCAATTATGAACCGAAAGTGCAGGCATATCTCCTTACTACAGGTTGCTGATTGTTGTAGTGATGAAGTTAAGGAAACCATTCCAATAGGAAAGTCTTTTCCTATATTTGTTTTTTAACTGCATTTCTGATGATTTCAGATCAACATTAATTTTTCCAATAAAACAGCTACCATGCTGAGTTCTCACCATGACCAATTCTTTATTATTATTCTTTCCATTTGTTTTAATGCCTTTCCTTCCTGTTCAGACATAAGGAAAAACCCACTTTTTTAAAAACTCAATTCCACCATTGTTATAACTGCTGTGTCTTCTCTACTCATCCAACAAGTAAAACTAGAGACAGGAGTAGATTATTATTTCTTCTTTTGTTTTTCTTGCTACTTGCTTTATCAAAATTTTTGGAAGAACACCACTAAATCTGCATGAATGGCAATGTATCCTGGCCTGCTGACTAACAGAGTAACAATACAAGTTCACAGGAACAATTCAGAGGTGGGTTCTAAATCTTCTTACTGCCGGTTTGCTCAGGGGCATGCTGCAGCTGCGCGTGCATGCGCAGAAGCAGAATCCAAGATGGCACTGCCTATGGAGCTGCTGAAAATACAGCTCGGAGGCATGGCAGTCCCCGGTTGCTAATGGTTCTACCAAACCAAGCCGGTAAGTTACTAATGGTTCAGTAGAACCGGACTGAACGGTTAGGAACCCACCTCTGGAACAATTAATCTATCGACAATAACAATAACCTAATAGACCACAATACACCTGATAGTAAACATTGAAGGGGACTGAATATAGTTTGTTGATTGGTTCCCTCACCTCTGGAAGCTTATCACACTCTTTAAAAATGAAATTATTTCATACACAGAAAAAAGGAATTTAAGAAGACCTATTGCTATGGAGACATGCACACAATTTTTGTGAAAGTAATTTTTATTTGATCACCAAAAGGAAAGAGTGGGGAAGGGAGAGAGAAAGAGAAAACACTACTTTGTTTCAGATTTCCCAAAAAAAAAAGCAAAACTATTCAACAGTAAAACAATAATCCTCAACTTTATTTTTCATCTGTTCTTTCCAATCTAATTGCTAACTCTCTATCAAAATGCACAGAACACAAAAAATCTATTTTAAATCAGCAATGTAATGAGATATATTCTAGTACTAGTGTAATACTTTAAAAGTCCATTATTTTCATTAATAACATAATGAAATAGCATATGGTCAACACTTTCATTAGTTTTTTTCTTATTAACAATGTTTATGGCTAATTAACATGGAGCTTTCAGGGCATATAATGAAGTCATTCCAGTGGCATTTCATATATCTCAATATCCCAGGCCAGCATAACCCTGCTTGTCTTTTGCAAGGCAATAAAGATTTGGCTGTTCTCCTAAATATTTGGGCGAGGCAGTTAAACAAGCTTTGCTGGTTCACTGGCTTTATTGTTATTCTTTTTCTGTTATTAAGTTGGAGGGAGAAAGCCATGGGTATATGTTGTATGGAGAATTGATTTCATTGTTAGTGTTTAATTCTTGTAGACTGTCCAGAATCTTTGCTTTGAACTGTATAGACAAAAAATTGTTTAAATAAATAAGTAGAGGGACAAAAAATAAGAACCCTACATACTGGTAGAAGTACACGTTTAATGTTCTATAAAGACATACATTAAAAGGCTAATCTTCAGAGGTATCCACCAGTGTCCCAAAGGCGCTTTTCCAAAAGGCAACTGGACTTTCCTGGTTTTTTTTTCTTTGAAACTTTTTTTGCTTCTTATCCAAGAAGCTTCTCAGTTCTAACACCAGTAATAAGTATATCTATTTCCATTTCCATTACCACCATTATTTACACTACTATCCAACTACTTGTCTTCTATTTTTCATAGGGAATGAAGGATGACTCCTCTTTTCCCTCAGATACAGCTAATCATGGGATAGTAACCTAGCAGTTAGGACACTCGGCTTGTCAACTGGAAGACTGGCAGTCGTGAACCCAAGTACCGTAAGATAGGATGAACTCCCATTCTTGCCCCAGCTTCTGCCAACCTAGCAGTTCAAAAGTATGCAAACGCAAGTAGATAAATGCTTACCACTTTGGTGGGAAGGTAAGTGTTCTGTTTGCCTTAGTGTACATTCATGCCAACCACATGACCATGGAAGTGTCTTTGGATAATGCTGGCTTACTCAACTAGTAAAGGGAGATGAGCACCGTCCCCTAGAGTTGTACCTTTACCTATGGGAGTGAAATCTAGTATTTTTTGTGGTACTTTGTAATAGCATGTGGCAATGACCTGGGAAGAAGGGACAACAAGACTCAGTCAAAGTAGCCATTAGATAAAACACAGTTTAGACTGCAATAGAGATGTGGATGGGGCAAGAGCTATGGTAGTGCAGTGGTTAGAATACAGTATTGCAGGTTAACTCTGCTGATTACCAGTGGTTCAATCCTGACCGGCTCAAGATTGACTCAACTTTCCATCCTTATGAGGTTGGTAAAATGAGGACTTAGATCAGTGATGGCGAACCTGTGGCACGCGGGGTCATATCTGAGGGCATGTGAGGTGTTGCCCTATGTCAGCTCCAGTGTGCATGTGCATGCTGGCCTGCTGATTTTTGCCCTTCCAGAGTGAGGGGGAAGCCATTTTCACCCTCCCCAGGCTTCAGGAAGCTTTCCTGAAACCTGGGGAGGGTGAAAAATGGCCCAACGGGCCAACAGGAGTGAGGCCTGAACACATGTGTGGGGGGAGGGCATTGCATTATGGGTGTGGACGCACATGCATGCGATCTCCCCATGTTCCCCCCGCTTTTGGCACACGATGGCAGAAAGGTTAGCCATCACTGGCCTAGATTGTTGGGGGCAATATGCTGACTCATTTAGAGAGGGCTATAAAGCACTATGAAGCAGTATATAAGTCTAAGGGCTATTGCTGTTGCAAGATTTCTTCCCTAGTTTCTTAGGGTGTAAAGGAGGGGGTGAGAGAGAATTACTCTCGGACTTTGCAAGATTAACTTAAGATAACCTTACAATAATGTAGACTTAGTTGATCTGGTCATGTTTCCTGTCTATCTTGTAAGGCTGACATACATATTCATAATGCCGATAATTTATTCCTCATAATTATTGAGTTTGTGTGGTATTGAATTGACAGTGCCCTTATACATATGCTAAGACTGATAATTCAATTCACTGAGATCACCAATTTCTTAAAAGATTGAAATATATTTAAAATTAACAGATTGCTTACTGAATCTGATGATATGATCATTAGAGATACATAAAATTAGTCTGCATTTAGGTTCATTGCTATAAATCTAATAAAATAATTATCTGATGTAACTCAAGAATTATTCCTCATTACTGATTTATTTTAAATACTGATATACAGCCTTTTGATCAATTAAGATGTCAACAAATGCAAACATAAATTTAATAGAAAAAAGTATTTTAAACATATGATCCAACCCAGGGGTGGGCTTCAAATTTTTTAGCAAGGTGTTCTCTGCCCAGTTGTTGGGTGGGCGTGGCCATGGTGGGCATGGCCTAGTCAGCCTCTAACACCACTATGGGGGTTGTTTTTGCCCTCCCCAGGCTCCAGAGGCCCTCTGGACCTTCACAGACTTCTGGTAGGCCCAAATTTTTGCCCTCCCCGAGCCTCCATGCACGTCCTGCATTTATCTGCATCCAAAATGGGCCGCGTGGTGACTCCTGGGAGGAGCAGGGGTGGGGGGACAACCAGGAGTGGGATTTGGGGGTTCTCTGAACTGCACAGATTCTTAGCTAGAAGTTCACCTGAACCCCTGTGAACCCCAGCAGCCCATCCCTGATCCAACCCTTTAATTTACATTGCCCCAAAAGCAGATTCTCACATGTAAAGTCTAAATGGTGTACCCTTTTTGCTTCTATTACTTCATGTAACATTTTTTTCTAAGGCTAGTTTAATTTTCATTTCTACTGCTCAAGTGAATTATATCCCTAGTTTCTTCAAATATACATATAATTAGGGAATTTAAGCATAGTTGGATACTTATTTTTACAGCTGAGTGATCAATTACTGTCATTGTTATGCTAATATTAAACTGAAAAAAATAGTTTACTTCAGCTTCAGACAAATAGATATTTATCATACAATTTCATGCATGCTTACACATCCTGGCATCCAAAAAGCTAAATAGATAAATGATCTGACTCATTCTGTATCTAACTTTCCTAGAACTTCTAGAGATTAAATTTTCTCTGAGAAGATAACAGACCTAAAAATTAAAAATGAGAGGTTGAGAGCTTTTGCTGACAATCTTATAGGATCCTTTGAAAGCTTTTGAGTTTTTCATGAAAAAAAAAGAAAGATTTTGGTGTGTTAAATAGTTTTAAGATTAATAAACAGTAAACAAAGATTTTGGTTAACAATAGGAGTACACAAGATCAAGATGACCTGCTGAAGAAATATGGTTTTAAACCTAAGGAAAGGTTAAACATTTGGGTGTTACTTTGACTGATATGAACTAAATGTTGTTTCAAAATGACAATGTTGATGTATGCAATGAAGTATAAAAAGTTATGCTGAGATGGGAAAAATGTCAATTGTCTTCATTAGGAAGAACTTCTGTGATTAAAATGAATGTTATTTCTATTTCAGAAATTGACAACTGGTGTATTATTTAAGTAGTGGCAAGAAGATATTTCTAAATTTGTTTGGCAAAGCAAGAAACAATAATTAAACACAAGCTGCTGTAGGATGCTAAAGAAACAGGGAGGTTATGATTACCAGATTTAAAATTTTCAGCTTATTTAATTTGAAGGGAAATTATGGCATTAAGAAATATATGGTTATTGAAGTACCTGAGAAGAGGACCTAAAAGATAACAATTCTAGGTTGGAGAATTGATTCTTAATCTTTTCCTTCCCACCAGCTGCTTTTTAAGAACTCCTGCTATGAATTATGCTTTTTGATTTGTTTTCTTTTGTTTTTTACTTTCAAATATTAATTCACTGGTTGAATACTGACTTAATTTAACTTCCTTCTAGATCTTAAAGTGTCTATTTTTGTGTTTTTTATTGTTTTATTAGTTGCCGTAAACCAATTCTGTCTTTTCCCTGTGGAAGCCATGGTAACTTTGCGTAGTGAAGGGGATCTGTTTTGATTTACATAACTATCATATTTTCACTACAGGGATTTTGTATTTTATAAATTTATTAAGAAAACTCTTATTTTTCTTAATTTCTGATTTTAAAAAATCTCTTTTTTCGGTTGAAAGCTCTTTTCACTGTTTTTTGAGCTTAATTTGTTACGCTGCTTTTACTGTCTTTGAGAGAAGCTGTTTACGACAGGCTGCAAAAGTTCCAGTTCTAAAAGTATTGCTATTGAAGTATTTTGAACTATATTAAAGTATAGTCAAAATGCAAGCAATATACCAAGACAAAGCTTATTGGGAAAGCTGGGCAGAAAGAATATTTTCCAGCTTACAAGTTCAACTTGAAAATTTGGATAAAAAGCTTGATAAAAGTAATAATGATCTTAGACGATGATAAACAGATACAAGTAACAACACTGGGGAAAAAATTGCAACCAGGTAGATTGGAATGCAACTCACTGCTAGCAGCCCTAAAAGATGAGGCTGACTGGGAAAATACAAGTTGGTTAGAGAACTCTGAAAAAGGTAGATTCAGAATTGACAGAAATGACCAGTGGTGAACTTGACTTTTCTAAGAAGATTGAGGAATGTATCTATTATACCAGTGGTCCCCAACATTTACAGCTTGGTGGTCCAGCTGGGGGGGGGAGAGGAAACCTGGGTCGCATGAGTGGCAGGCCGGCACATGCACGCACACAGCCTTTACACAAGTGTTGGGGTGTTGCACATGTGCACAACTCAACTTACACGAGTGGTGAGACGACACACACATGCACAAGTTCCCACCAGCTCGTCGCTCACGTGGTCCAATTCCAAATAGGTTACGGCCTGGTAGTGGGCCATGGCCCAGGGGTTGGGGATCCCAATCGGAAAACAAATGTTAAGACATGTTATCTTATAGGATTATAGGAGACTTCTTTATGCAACAAATACTGTGGAGATATACACTAGAGAGACTAATAACTTTGAGGAATAAAATCCAATTGTTAGAAAAGATACCATTTACTCTCTTAAGGAGAAGCCTTATTGTTAAGAATCAATTGAAAATGTTTAATTTTTTTTTTAAAGGGAAAAAAAGAATCAACTGAGGATATTTCATCATGGACGGACCAGGGACAATGATTCCTATGACTTACTGTAGATCAGAAGCTGTTGTGGACTTTCTGTGAGTGAAATACAGTAAGCAGATTGTTAACAGATTGGGTTTAGAAGTTTAATTCCATTCTTGATTTTACCTGTTAATTGTGTTTTCATATATTACCATAGATGTCAGACTAAGTGATTTGGATAATATAGTGTAAAGGTTTGCAAGGGGGGACGACAATGTATGTATATCCCTGTATTGTTTTGTCTATGCAATTTTTGGGTGTAGTTTTGTTTAGCTTTGTTTTGTTTTTGTATTTTTTCCCCTCTAAAAACATTGTATTTTAATGTTTTGAATAAAATAAAAAATTGAGATTAAAAACTATATGCTTATTGGAATTAGAACATGGTTCAAAATTTGATTGGCAGAATTATTTGTGGTATCGTAAAGTTAAGGTTCATGTAGATTTTTAAAACCATTTTATTAGACATGCATACTGAGAATTTGGAAGAGATATAAGGCAAAAATGTTTCCTAAAGTCATTTTATGTTTGACACCCAAGGAAGTCTTTTTTAGAAGGGAAATGATAGTTAAACATAAATGGTTAACCTATGCTGCTTTACTGAATTTTTCCCAAATTCAGAATTTAAGTTATAAACAAGAGAAAACGTGGAATTGGAAATTTTTACACGCTACTGATTTCCTAATGTTCAGCTAATGGAAATATTTAAGTTGGATAAAAAGAATTACGAATTTGAAAAGGCTAAGACTGAATTTCATGTGACACTCATGAAACAAATGATAATCATATTATTTCTAAGATGTATACACTTTTATTTAAAATGGAAATTGAAAAAATTACAAATTGTATGATAAAATGGGCAAATAATTTTTGGATACAGTGTAGACTTAGACCAATGAGAGAGAATGTGTGGGGAAAAGGGCTGAAATTTACATTATATTATTATCTTATTATAATTCACTTCTGAGCTGAATGAGAAAACAATCAAATTAGCAAATCTGTATTCTCCACATGCTATTCTAAAGCTTTCCAAATTAGGTTTCACATGTCAATTACATGTAGTTTGGTTACATCTGAATCACTATGCATTAAATCACATGTTATAACAAATTGTTTGAGTATCCTTAGCAAAAGAAGTTGATATCTTGCAAAAGAAGTTATCAATATTGCACTAAATGTATATCCTTAGATTCTGGTTAAGTTCCATTGTGGTACAAGCATCAAATGAAAGTCAATGTACCCTCCCTTATAGAGCAAATTGTTATTACCACATTCTACAGACCAGAAAACAAAATGGACACAATGTTTTCGCCAAGTTTCCTTGGTTTAAAATAAATCTTAACAGGAATTGGGATAAAGGCCTTCTAGGTCCAAGTCCATCTCTTTTTCCAATGAATGCTTGGTCAACATGGCCATTCCATTAATGCTTTACCCAAAGCTGTCTTGTACACTTTAACTATGCTAATTATTGACCATCTTTTCCTTTGCCTCACTTCTGGCATCCAGAAGGGCAAACAGAAAAATTCAAGTAACATGAAAAATTGGGGATAGATCCCAGCAGATTTAGTGAAAGATTTTTAGAGTTTCAGCAAAACCCAGCATGAAATGAACGTGTATATTACTAGAAATAAATTACCGTAGTCACTTATACCTATTTATTAAATGTTTATCTATATTCCTTTGAAAAAAATCTTGATATATTCCATTGTGCAATAAGCACACTGTGTTTACTAGATATTAGGTTTATACTTGAAATGTATAGAATGACATTTGTGTATGTTCTGATTAGAATAATTATGTTATTTCAGCACACAGTGAACACAAATAGAAACCAAAGGATTATCTAATTCATTAACTACATTCTGCAACATATTCTGCAAGGCAGATTACTATATCACTCTTGTAATTTCTTCCATCTTACTTTGTTTTTTATTTTTTCTTCTCCTTTGCTTAAGGCAATATTAACTGAGAAGACAAAATCATTAATCCATAAACCACATTTACATTTATGTTATGTAACATTGATTTGACTTTGAAAATATTATTTAGGTATATGTATAAATGTAGCACTTGCTGAGAAGAATGGGCATAAATGTAGCACTTGCCGAGAAGAAATATAGCTTTTTTTTGCAGAATTATTCAACAAACCCAGAAAAAGATGCAGCTGATTTAAGTAATTTCAGCAGGTACCGTACTTTATGTACTACTGTAAAGTGTAAATCACATTTAAACTTCAAAGTTAGATTGCTACTAAATTCTTCTTAATTACAAGTAGTATGATTTAAAATTCAAGAATAAGCGTTTCCAATTTTTATTTCAATAAAATGCCCGTGATCTCGGGTTGGACTCTTCTGCTTTAAGGGTTGGGCTCTTCAGCAGAAGATATGAAGGTTCTAGAGGTATGACAGGTACTGTATCTACTCCAAACTGTTGTGTTTTATAAATGATATCTATTTCCCACCCTGAGTGAAGGCACTGAAGCATTGTTCTGTGTATCCCCACTGATTGGAAGTTAAATCAGAACATTAACTCTGATTGAGATACAGCCCCAATTCAATATGTAAAAGTGTCTGAATCAATACATTACAAGTATTTCTATAGTTGCCAAAATTATGACCAAAAATTATCTCATTTTTTAATCAAAATATATAGCAACATTATTATAGATATTGATTACGGGTCTTGAAGCTAATTACATTTACATTGAATGTGAAAGCGAATAAAATAATGAGTGTGTATGTGTGTACATATGAACATACTTTGGACTCAAAAGTCTTTAATACGTTTTTTGGCATCTATGCCTCTTTTAACATACTATCACATCCAAAGCATAGAATATGCAACCAGTAGAAGCAACATACTATAAAGAACTCAAATTAATTTCGCTAATATTTGAAATGATGATAATTCAGTGAGACTTAAGTCCATTTAACTTTTCTAGGTTGTATTTATACACTTGCTTTTCTTGTTCTACGTCCAATTGTATTTCATTTATTTTGCTGTTGAATTATTGGACAGCTTATTTTTAGTTAGCTATTAATCTGTTTTGGCTATGACCAAAAGTGCTGACTGTTTTTATTTCATTTTCCAGTTCACTGAACTTATCTCTGTATGCCTGAACCAATTAGAGTCTCGGTTCTGACATGTCCATTTCAGTCTTAAAAGCGTAGACCATTCAGTATATCAACAAGCTGAAAAAGGTGAAACAAAATGAGACATATTTAAATATAATGATTTAATATTAACAAAATTGACTGCAAAAGCAAACTTTGAAATATGTATTGCACGACACATAAAGATTGAAGTATTCAGATTATTGCCCACTTCATTGTATCACAAACAGAATAAAGGAAAATACACACAATTTCTACAAAACTATTGGTGAATTCTCACCATGTATATTTTTGCTTACAAAAATAAATAGAAGTCTGAATTTATGTAAGTGAATCAATGGAATAAGAATGAAAGAATCTCCTCTATACATATTAGAGCAAGGACATCAACTATGCATAGCTAATTATGATTCAATTAAGTAACCCAACCATTATTACTATTCACATTTGGCATATATACTTGACCATGATGGGTAAAACCTACTTCTGTTATGATAAAAAAGGTATACAAAAGTTTTCAAAACTGTGCAAGGCTTACATGTTAAGTTTGCAATTTTACAAAGACTTACCTTAGAATAACCCTTTCAGCATATGAGCTTTAATTTGACCTAAGTCTCTTTATTTGTAGTAATGTTAAAGCATCTTAATACGCTACAAATGGTTTAACAAAATCCTAATTTATTCCTTCATTAAGCCTATACCTGTGTAGCATCCATTATCATTCTTTCAAAGACTTGCATTTTAAAGGACATACTCAGAATTTGAAACACGATCTCAGCAACATCCACACCTAGTTTTCTCATTGTGTTTGTTAGGCAGATTTACTTACTACCCCTGTAAAGATCCCTAGTGTCTGATCCCGCTTCTTTAAAAAAGAAAAAAATAATAATTTTACTGGACTTTAATTTGAATCCAGTTTCTCCTAAAAGCATAACTAACCCTGCAAATTAATTAAGATAATAAGGATGGAGGGATGAGGATGCAAACAAGAGAGGAGTCAGATCGCCTAGAATAAACATTTCAAAAACAGGACACTATTCATCTAATTCTCTTCAGGGGTTGAAATCTGGTTCAGGTAAAGAAAGGCTAAGGCAGAAAGACTTTTTTCTCGGCATCCCAATTCGCCCAGAGCGCGCTAACTTTGAGGAAGGTTGGTTAACTGGTCAAGGCAGAGAGGTGGCATTTTCTCTGAGAGCATCTTCCCTTTCCCATCACCTCTTCCGCCCTCTCGCTTCTCGCGCATCCTTCCACCGCCTTCTAGCACAGCTGCCACGCCTTACAATAATACCGCACTCCACAGCGAACGGGGGTGGGGGTGGAGGGGTAGGGTGGGAGGGGAAGACGGGCTTTCAACAGACAGAGGCCTCCGGGGCGGCCCCTCCTCGTGAAGCGTGGGGAGAGCCTTCCTTTCAAGTCCCTACCTTCGCCTGTTTTCCCGGGTCCCTGTCAGTGGAGGAAACGGAGCAAGGGAGACGCGGCTGGAGGTGCTTGCTAACCGCGCCGTATCCCCATCCAACCTGCACCCCTCTGCGCGCGCGCGCGCGCGCCGCCGCATTCCCGTCTCTACGGCGTCTCTACGGCGGGAAGTTGGTCGGAACACCTTCCCCAACTGCGCGAGGGAGGGAGAGACAGAAAGAAAGGAGACCCCCCCCTTCCTGCCGCCAACCAACCTCTGAGGCGACCACCCGTTCCTTGTCCCCCCCACCACACCACCCCGCCTGCCCAACGCTACC
>JANHFT010003491.1:79235-89632 GCA_032467955.1 Pseudoxenodon macrops
ATCCAAGATCCAAGATAAACAAGATACCTCCAAGATACAGATAAACCTCCAAGTGCTTCACCAACCCTCTAAAAGGACACAAATGACCAGCTGTCTGCAAGGAATATAAATCCTTCCACTCCCCACCATCCTGTCAGAGCTGAAAAAGTTTCTTGGATGAGAAGCAAAATGTCTTCAAAGAAAAAACAAAAAAGACCAGTTGCCTCCTGAAAAGGCACCTTTTGGACTTTCAAATGCATATTAAGTTCTTCCTCAGCATAACAATTTAGCCGGGCTAAAAACAGTACACAATCGTGTATTCTACTCCCTGTCTGGTACTGAAGATAATTTGAAGGAGAGCCTGTGTACAAATATCACACTTGTTCTTTCTGTAATATCACGCTTTACACATTTGTGCTTTGTAGGGTTTTTTAATTGGAGGGGGCGGAACCCTGCTAAAAGTGAACCAGAATGTGTCCAGATTGTCTTAATAACTTGTGAAGAATAAAAATAATTTAACATATGCTACATTTGGGTATAGAATGGATGAAAAACAGCCTTTTAATCAACTTACCATAATCAATGTTGCCAATATTTAAACCTGGTGACTTCTATTAATATATTTCTGTACCCTGTTCAACTATGACAAGGGTGTCAAACTCACGGCCCGTGGCCAGTTGTGTCACATGCTGGCCTTGCCCCCAACTGGTTTAGTGAAGGAGGGAAAAGTCCCGATATGTCATGTGACAACACAGTGATGACACAAGTTTGACACCCCTGGACTATGAAGTCACTCATAAATCATTTTATGTTTTAATTAAATTGTCTTTGTTGCTTAAAGATTTCCTTTCCTTGCACTGTAACAATTCAACATTATGTACATATGTTCACATATACATCCCATTAAGTTCCATAGTTCAATTTCCAAATAACTACATGTAATTTTCATCCTTAATCTATGTTTGGAAATTCTGGACTTTTTATTTACATTTTGAAAGTTGAAAATTGCCATTCCAGAAAGGGCTTTTTATTCTATAGTTTTCTGTAAGTGAATATCGAACATGTTCTCTTCTAGATCAATATGTAGCAGAAAAAACTAGACTACAAAATTTTGCACTTCCCTGCTTTCATTTACTGGAAAACAAATTTGTTAGGTTATTTTTTATGTTGTCCATTCTGGCACAATACTCTTCAACTCTTTAACTCTTTATCTTTTCTGGATATACTTCAAATGAACACACTTGGTTAACTTATAAGGATATTTTCATTCCTCAACAATGGCAGGACATACACAAAAATGTGATATATAACCCTAAAATAAATTTTAAAAAATGGTTTAAACATCCTTATCACAAGAAAGAAGGGAGTAAATGTAGGTCTCTCCCTTGAAGATGTAGCTCTGCAAACTTTGTGCTACCACTTAAACCACCATGGACGTCAACCCTCCCTCCTCCCAATGTTAATTCTCCTATCAAAAGACTGCCCGTTCCTTGTTTATAAGAAAAGTATAATGCATGAAAAGCCAGGATTCTGATCTTCACAAGAAAAGACTGAGGAACCTGTGTTACAAGATGAGATCTTGTGACCCATTGAGTCACCCTTTCAGAGGCATTTCCCTACATAAACAGGAAAACTGGAAGTCCATTGGCAGATTGCTATTGTTTTTGGTTTAAAACCAAAGCAATAGCAATCTGCCTGGGGCCATTCTGTTTATTTAAGTAAGTAAGGAAATGTCTTTGAAAGGATGACCTAGTGGATCACTGAGTTGTCTTGTTAGATCTATTTACTCCTTTGTTTATGAATTCTCTCACACACATTCTGACATTTGATGTTATCTCTTGACCATGAGTTCCCCCTCTCTTTCCACATGGTGTAATTATGCTGACAATATTTATTTATTTTTTAAAAACACAGTGCTGCACGTTGCCATTCTCAACTCAGAACAGTTTAGAATCCTTGCCAACTTCTCCACTGAATTGTAGGAAGCTGTCAGAGAAAGTTTAAAAATAGGACTTGTAACTTTCTGAGGGCTAAGGCAGGTCCAATCTATCTGATCTCTGATGGCCAAAGGAAGGGGCAGGCTACACTCAATTCCGGAGCAGGAAGATAATATATTTGACACTAGAAAAGTCCAGTTTCTACTTCATCTGCAGCCACAGCCATTAACTTGGTGACTTGCAGCTGAACCTATCTCACAGAGTTGTTCTGAATAAATGTAGGAGGATGCAGCACTATATATGTGCCTTGAGTCCCTGAACAAAGATGGGATATAAATACATGTATATGTTTGTGTGCCAAAGAAGGGGCACGTAATGCAATTAAAAAATATCCAGGCCTTTTTCATGCACCTTAAACTTGTTGCTTAAGAGTCACATGATGAGTTAATTCCTTCCGGTTGGGGTGAGGGAAGGAAAGAGGGAGGGATTGCAAGACTGGCTGGGAAACTTTACATTGAAAATGAAAGATCATGTGACTGTAGCAGTATCCAGTAGCACTAAAACAGCCACAACATTCCCAAATAATGTGAATGTTCCTCGGGAATAATTGGCCCTGGATTTTGGACACCTTCTGTACAATAGCTCATCTGAGTTATATTGGTTCAAAAACTGCTTCCCTGTTTCGCCCAGTTAAAGGTCATTACAAAAACAGTTTTATATGTGTTATATACTTGGGCCCAAGTTACAGGATTGGAATTGTCATCTGACCTAAGGCAAAAGCAGAACTAAAAAGAAATGTTCATTCCTTTCTTTGTGGGTGAGTTCTGAAGTACAACAGCAGGGTGAATAATGTTCAGCTTCATTGACTGCAAAGATGCATGACTGCTAAATTTATTTTGGCTCCACAAACAGAAATTGAGGTTTTGTGTTATGGTGAGAAACAGAGGCAAGAGTCTATAAAAGAGATATCACATCTATTTTAAGTAATACCTATCTTGTGCATTCTTGTTTCTGAAATAGTGTCATTATTGGTTTTCCTTTCAAATGTAGTAAGTTTTAAAAGAAACCATTTTGCTAAAACATGTATCTAAACCAGTGGTGGGATTCCAAATTTTTTACTACCGGTTCTGTGGACGTGAAATGACTTGGTGAGCGTAGCTTGGTGGGCATGGCAGGGGATGGATACTGCAAAATCCCCATTTCCTCCTGATTAGCTGGGACTCGGGAGGCAGAGAATTGATGGGGGTGGGGCCAGTCAGAGGTGATTTACCGATTCTCTGAACTACTCAAAATTTCCGCTACCGGTTCTCCAGAACTGGTCAGAATCTGCTGAAACCCACCTCTGATCTAAACATGTATAATAAAAATTATATGGGCCTGCTAGATGCTGCCTGATCTTCCCCCCACCCTTCCGTCCTCATCTGCCTGGACTTAAAAGCTACTTTAACTACAGAGACTCTATATGGGGCACACTCCAACCATAAGAATCATTTAACAAAATATACACAAGGCAGCCATAAAATGCTGGGGGACACATCTACTTTAGTTTCTGAAGACCTCTTGAATCAACCAGGTGTTAGTAGCCTTCCTGAACTGTAAAAGGTCCTAAACTGTAAAAGGTTGGGAGCTGTTCTAATCCTAGAAGTATTCCAGAAGAATGGAATTGTTACAAAGAAGAAGTTTTCTTTAGGAGTAGGAAGTGTTATCAATATATCATTTTAAACGTATGCTTTCAGTAACTAAGACATTCTTTTATTCAAATAACCCGTTAGATGCTGTTTGCATATCCAACAGGACTCTCTTGCTATACTACATTGCTCTAGAATTAAACCTTTTCCATGCACACACTCTGGAATATTCATGAAGTGATGGAGTTGCCACCATGGTTGACAAGCTGGTCCAGTTAATATTTAGGTCAACTGTTGATTCAGAAGAGATCTCCAATATCAGTCTTGCAGTATTTCCCTTGGAGCTATCAAATGGGCAGCTTCCTATTGACAGAATGCTGAATCACCTTGCTATCACCAAAAATTCAGGTCAACAGTGTGACTTTCCTCACATGGTCACCAACTTTGATTCATGTTTCCTGCAAACATAGAAATAAATTGCTATTGTAATATTAGCACTTTAAAGAAAATTACCGGTAAATTATATTTTACAATTTGGATCCATACTTAATTTAATAGATTAAACGTAATTCAGCAATTCTAACAAGATTAGATAGAACAAGAACATTATTTCAGCCTTTATTGTAAGAAATCTTTCTTTAATGCATTTTTATTAGTTATGTCAGCTTGCAATTTTATATTCCTACAAAAAACTGGCTTTTAAAATTAAAATAGTACAATACAAAAAAACAATAACATCTAAAAAATATAGGGCTTATACAATGAAGAATGAAAACCTAAATATATCACAGTGATTAAAATAATTCGACCTTGACCAAAAAAACCTGAATTAACAGAAAAAAACATCCATATAAAAAGTGCAGCTAACAATAAAAATTTAATGAATTCTTAAGCTTATCTGGACCATATAGAAGCATATTGTATTATTTTATTTTTAGAATACAAAGACATTTCAAAAATAGATCACAAGCTCAGTTTCTGCATCTATTCCTTGAAAACAGAAGATTACGCTTCTTTCAAGTACATAAAACCATCGTCTATGCTGTGTCTCAGGCTTAATTAAAAACAAACCTTTTCATGTAATGACAAACTGCACATTTCAGAAAAAATACTTCAGTATTGTATTAGCTGAAAAGGACCAATCTGCTCTTAGTTAAGAAAATTTCCTGAGCAGTCAAGCCCCCTTGTATAAATCAGCAAGATACTTATGTCATATAACCATTGTCAAATTCCGAAGAATATTAACTTAATACACTTCAATGCTCTCCCCAGAGTAGCTTTGGACAGCCCATACAAAAAAGTCGCTTATCAGCTAAAAGCAAGCTACTATAGACAAGGGGTATTGAAACTACAGCTCATATTCTGTTGCACTCTATTTTTCATAAAGATCCTAGGATTGGTCATAAGTCAATGACTACCTGAATTCATAATTTTGGATTCCTAGACTGGTCAACCTCAAATTCCGTATCAATTTTAAAACTGTTAATAAACACAATGGTTATACCCCATGCTATATTTGAGTAGTCACTATTATAGGTTTCCCCTATTCTAGGCATCAAATGTGTTGTTTGACACTTAATGCTATCTGTAATTTTTCCAACATGTTGCAAATTGGTCCCTTAATTTATTTTTATTTGAATCCATTTGCGTCGCAACTGACTATCTGAAGTACCAGATTTTCAGATAGATAAAATATTTCAAGGTTAGTTTCCCAGCAAGACAGCCATTTTGTAGTAAGCATATGAAATTGTTGATAAATGTAGCATAAACTATAAGATGGAATTTTTTTTTAGCTTAGGCTACGTTATACTCACCTTTCACCATTCAAACCTTGGGAAGAAAGCACTGAAGTAGCTTGTAAACCCATAGCTATTACTCATTAAAAAAGCACAAACCATGTTAAAATTCCATAACAGCAAAGGGGTTTGCAAATCTTTTGATCTTACCTTCAAGAGTGAAACAGAACATATATTTAAGTGTCTAATTTCTTTCAACTATAGGTACCAAAATGCAAATCTTTCTATGAATATAAAGAGAGATACGAGTAGATTTTATGTTCATACAGTTTTAATGAGGTAGCTTGTCTTGAAGGTTGTAAAATATGATCTCTAATACTAGACATCTGAAATTTAACAATTACAGGTACAAATATCTGTGGGAGATTGCCTCTTGCTTTTAATCTGTAAGTGACCTTTTTTTTTGTTTAAAATCAGCTGGCAATGAGATTTCTTTCATATACAGTGGAACCTCCATCCACAAACATAATTCGTTCCAGGACCTCAGTCAGCATCTGATTTGGTCATGAACGGAAACAAGACTGACTGCGCATGCGCAGACACACAAAAAATGGTGCTGAAGGAGAAATTGCCGCAGCATAGAAAATTGCTGCGGCAGTGTTTGATTGTGAACCGAAGATATGTTCGTGAACAGAGGCAAACTTTTAGCTGATATTTTGTTCGGGAACCGATTTGGTCGTGGACTGAGGCGTTCGTGAATCGAGGTTCCACTGTACTTACTGTTCAGCAGACTATGTATATTATGTTGTTATTTTGCATTAAATTGTAATTCAGCCCTTAGAAGAAAAAGATCAGCATATTGATAAAACTCATTGTGTGTATATATATATTATACACACACACACACACACCAAGCTTTGAAATCTTTCTCAAATGTCAAGACCTGAACTCCCATGCTTTTAAAAAGATGTCCCTGGAGCCCATATATGCCAGTTTTCATACTTGTAATTTATTATCCATCCGCTTAGAAATGGACTGACGTTTGACCATTAACTCAACACTAGTTATTTGGTCTTGCTGAAACAGCAATACCTCAGGGGCTAATAGAGCTTTCTTTAATCCATTGCTCCCTACTCTTTATGTAGAATTTCAATAGAGTAAATTCATCTAGCCTTTTTTTCTTGGCTCCAGATGTCCAAAGAGGAGCCATCTTCTTCATTCTATGAGGCATATTGTAAAAGTAGCATTGTCTCCAAGTAATTTAAGACAAGCTGAGAAAGTCTGGGCATAAATCACTCACTATTCAATTAACTATATAAGCAATTACATCTACAGTGTTAGAGTTGGACAAAGAGAGGCAACTGCCTGAAAATCATCATGAAATTAATCAGTAACCGGATCTAATATTAATGTTTACCTAACATATTTCACAATACACCTATTCTTTTTCTTTGAAGGATAAAAGCATGAGCACTTTTTAATTGAAGCAGTCAGATGTCAATTTCTTTTTTTTAATGTCAGCATATCCTGTGCCCATAATTCTTTCTTATGATGGTACAGATTCTCATTTTAAGTTGCTGATTCCCCTGAAAGCTGAACTAACTTGAGACTTGGAAGTATCTACATGTTTTGTGCTTGCCAATTACACACGCAAGGTATTTATTGCAGTCATAAATCCATAATACCAAAATGTTGCAAAGTGCAAATTTTCTGCTTAGGAAATGAAAATATGAAAGCATTATTTTCGATAGGCCAGAGTGACAAAGCACAACTCCAGAAATGATCCAAGGGTAGCCAGATTTTTGTCCAAAATTCAGTGGGCTTACATGTGAAAGGCTGATTACCACAAAGTTCTAGTCAAGCTGCAGTTTCTTTTATATAATTTAAAACTATCATTTATAAATGGTGAAAACATTGCAAAAAACAACATTGTTATTGTTGTTATTAATATTCACAGTTACCAAAACAGTCATTGAACGACTAGAATTCTACTACAGGTTTACGAGTGTTCTGTTAGCGAACGTTTGAAATTACACAATAACTGCCGCTAGCGTTTATGAACAAGTTTTGAAACTATAAATCTGTTATGCCCCCCATCAGCCTGAGTCTTTAGGGAAAGACGAGCTGGAACTGGAGCCAACAGAGATCAAGGTGAGCCCGGAGAGTGGAGAGAAGGTGAAAACAGCATAGAATGAGCTGGCTACTTAGGAGGAGAGTGCCCCGGCCCTCTTCAGAGGACACATCTGGGGACTGAGACTTAAGGAGACGCTGTCAGGAGGGGCATTTGTCAGGAACAAACGCTAAATTCATGGAGTGTTGAGCGCTAGTGTTTGAACCTTCATGGATTCCTTGCATTCTTTCTAGATTTCTGGATTACTAGCCATGCTCCCTTGCTTCCTGGAGTCTTCAACTTGCCCTGCTGGATTTATTGTTGTGCAGAGGCTGCTTGAGGTGTGTGTGTGTTTGTCATCATTTTGTTCTGGGACTTGCCAGAAGCGTGGGAGCATTTGGGAAAATTTGGAGCAATAAAGGGGTGGTTTGAACCGCCAGCTGCCTGTGTTAATTCTGTGCTGGGCCCTGGGTCATCACAGAATCTTGCAGTACCACAGCCATTGTTCACCCTTACGAACAACCGCAAAGGCTCTGCAACATTCATCCTCCATATTGCCGGCAAAATGGGGGTTCGGAGGGGCAGATCCACCCCTCAGGAGCTCCATTTTGGCCTGCAATATGTTGGGTGAGGCCTCCGGAGGGTCAAACTGTGTGTCACAGGGGTGGATCCGCCCTTCTGTAGTTCCATTTGGGCCTGCAACATGGCAAGGGAGGCCTTCAGAGGCCTGAACGGAGCTCCTGAGGGGCATGTGTGGCTGAGAAGCTGGAGAGGAGATTGCTTGCTAGATCTTCACAAGGTACGTGACCCAGGTTGGTGGTGGGGGAAGCAATTATGGGGAGCATGAGATATTTCAGTGGGTTGGAGAGGCCTTAGGTGGTTTTAGGCAGGTGGCCTGTTTCATCACTAGGACCCCCATGGCCTTCCCCACTCTTAAATACCTTATGTGCACTTAATGAGCCTCGTATTGGATTAGCGAATGCATGGGTACATGGACGAAGTGATCCCATTCAAGGTATAAGATTCACCATCACTCCCATGAATCCTCGGGTTACATTCACTAAGAGAATGCTCGTAACCCGGGGATTACCTGTATAAGTAACTCAAGGTGGCAAACACACATAATGCTCCTCCCTCCTCCTATTTTTCCCACAACAACAACCCTGTAAGGTGGGTTGGACTAAGAGAATGAATGATCAAAATTGGGTCATAAATCTTAAGTCATCCAGCCAACTTTCATGTCTAAGGTGGGATTAAAACTCACAGTCTCCTGGTTTCTAGGCTGGCATCTTAACCATTTCTACTTAATCATCACTTAAGGAAGTGATTGTTTTCTTCTGAGTTGTTTTTAAAAAAAACCTTTTCAGCCTAGGCAGCAATCCTGGAATTTTCACATGATTCCCCCATCCAAATATTGACCAGGTTTGGCATTGCTTAGCTTTTTCAAGTTCATGTTCCTACCCATTGAAGGCAATACATTGTTATTAACTAGAAGCAGAATGTTCAAATCTATCCTTCTGCCACACCCAAGAAGTCAGAGGGAAACACAAAATTTGAGACTAATTTTTTAATATGATTGGCCCTATATATTCCTCTATAAATGCAATGTTTAATCAAAAAAGTATGCATGTATTTTAATCAAGTCCTTGAATTTTATTTTACCGTGTTTCCCCGAAAATAAGATAGGGTCTTATTTTCTTTTGACCCCTGAAATAAGTGCTTGGCTTTATTTTCGGGGAGGTCTTATTATTTTTGAGGTGCAGGAGGTGGCGAGTGTGGTCACCTCATGGCTGCTGCTGTTTTGGGAAGGGCTTATTTTCGGGGGATGGCTTATTTTAGCGCATGCACTCAAAAGTCTGATTGGGCTTATTATCCAGGCAGGTCTTATTTTCAGGGAATATATTATGTGGTTAAACATGAATGGATACAGATAATTCTGAAAGTTCTGGAGTGAAAATTGCTGTTCCCCTTTATATGTATGGAACAAAATGAGAAAAATGTCTTATCTCATTAAACATAATTAATAATTTGTGAGATAATTATAGATAACAGCAACAGTAGCTTTCTTCTTTAATTGCACTGTGAAACATCTGACATATTAGCATATTTTCTTGCTAGTGTGGAACACTCTATCACATTTCTGACACACTTCAGCTAACATAGCTATTTTTTTCTGTTTGGTTCCATATTCCTACAGGATAAATTTTTTGAAAGATGAAAAAGCATCTGCTTTATTAGGAAATGGACTTTTAATTATTATTTTTAATTCTAGATTCTATTTATTGGACCAATTAATGTATTACAACTGAATAACTTCTGTGAAAATGACATTATGTTTTTCTTTTAGTAAACAAACTTTATTATAGCCAAAAACCAACATAAAGTAACAGAACATAAAATGAGTATAGCAATATAAGACTATAATATGAAAAACAAAGGATAATAAAACATGGGGAAACAGGCACACAGGAGCCATCATAGGGAATTCAGGCCATATAAAAATAAGATTAAAATATAGTTAAAATGTATATCTTTACAAAAATACACACACACACACAAACACATTCTCTCTCTCTCTCTCTCTCTCTCTCTCTCTCTCTCTGTAAATAGATACACTGTATATATACTGTTTGTGTGTGTGTGAATAATGAATATATACGACTAGTACGTCAAGTGAGCAAATAGAAATAGAAATAAATATAACAATATCATGCAGCCAAAATTTATATCTTTACAAAAAAAATCGTATGTATAAAATATCTCTACATATGAAAAGTATGAATGTGAAAAGGGACTCGCAAAGATGAAAAAACAGACAAAGTCAAATTGGACATCAGAACAAATTGTGGAAACTGCCATGAAGGGAATAGAAGTCAAAGTCAAAGCCAAAAAAAGATTAAAATTGCAGGAAGGAACTTAAGAAAGACTTTCAGTCAGAGGTGGGTTCCTACCAGTTCGGACCAGTTCTATAGAGTAGGTAGTAAACCTAGGGAGTAGTTCGCAGAAC
>JANHFT010003491.1:129662-142514 GCA_032467955.1 Pseudoxenodon macrops
TTTGTCAAGAATGATAAGGTGCAACACGTAATGATAGTCATAGGGTACAAATAAGCAATCAGGAAACAATATCATATAATAATATACTTATTGTAAATACATTTGGTCATTGTTGTTTGACAAAAAGCCTTAGACTCATTTTATAGAGAACAAATAGGGTAACCAGAGTCAGAAATTTAATGCAAAACTGAATACCAATTCAGAGAAGTATCTTAGTCTTTTGTTTCTTTTAAAGAAATCATGGCTTGACTCAATATAAAATTAAAAGAATAAACAAATGCTGTGTTTTGGGTTAAATAAGATGGCCAATAGTATAATTGTTTAGATGCAATTTCTCACGCAAGACAAGAGAGACACTTCTAAGGGGGTTAGGGTACCATTAACATATGGTAGCTTCTCAGGCGAAGAATAGGCTTGGCTCCTGCATTTGGGATGGAGAATTATTAACCCATGTGCTGCAATTTAAAAAGCACAACATTCAGAGACAGAGAGGGTGAGAGAGAGAGAGAGAGACTCTCAACTAAAGGGAAAACAGGGAGACTGAGGAAGTGCCTGACTCAACTGCCAAATTCTTTGCCATCCTAACTTCCGAGTCCTAGAAATACAGTTGACCTCAAGTAATAAATTTCCCTAAAACCTAGACATACTCTTGGCCTTATTCCCAAATTCACATAAGAAACCATTTCTTACTCAAGGTTCTTATTCATACTTACTCAACTCCTAAAATGTTTTATCTTAGGTGGCACTTTTAACACACACATCCTACTGGATTAACTGCCTCTTTGCTTTAAAAGTTTCTAGCTAATCTAGTAAAATCCCATAAATATCAAGAGGCTTTAGTTCCTTACATACAGATAGGAAAAAGACTCAGGGGAAACCACATTACCATTAAAGTCATGGTAACAGCAAGACAGAGGCTGGCAAAGCATTCATTTTTGCACCTTCCGTCAGCTTTCAAAACAGACCAAGGATTCAGGAAGACAAAATTACTTCAGTATACCATGTCCTAACATCAAGACTTGATGTTCTCTGACCTTTATCAATGCACTGCTTACCTCAGAATTTGATATTTACTTTTCATTCATTATACACACAAACAAGGAGAGGGCGAGAGGGCAAAAGAGAGAGAGAGAGAGAGAGAGAGAGAGAGAGGGAGGGGAGAGGGAGGGAAGGGAGGGAGAGAGAAAGAGACGCCCAGCTTAATTTTTACCATGAATAGAGTGGTTGCTAGGTTATCTTAAAAGAAAAAACACAGGCAAGGCATTTTTTAAAATGTTTTGCCTGATTGCATTGGAATCAATGATTTTGTTTAACCGTGGGTTGGCTATTTCATTTGAATTCTGTCTTTATTGGTGATGTGTTCCTTATTTCCAAAGCTTTTAGCCAATTTATATTCAAAACCAAGAATAGCATGGGTGTAGTTTACAGGTGGGATTCACTTACGTTCCCTACCAGTTCGCAAATGTCAGCGCGTGCACACGCACTCACACTTTGCTCACAAGCACCTTGTCTGTGCATGCGCACAACCTTCTACACATGCGCAGTGGTCTTGCATTATGTCAGAGTGGGTGGGAGGAGCCTTCCGCAGTCGCCGCTACCAATTTGCACCATCTGGAGAGAACCAGCTGAATCCCACCACTGGTGTAGTTACTACAGATAAGGTGTAGCCAATCCTTTTAGGGTTAGGGATACAAAGTCAATTCTTCACTGTGATATGAGGGACACCAGAAGAAGGCAGAATTTTCAACTGAGGAGAAAGAGGATTGGATAAAATAGCTCTTAGCTAACTCATGGCTCTTTCAATATGGCCAAGGACAGAAAAAGTGTATTTGTAGATAAATAAGATAAATACATATCTACCTTGCTGCTACAAATAAGACTTTAAAAAAAAACTAAGTTCTTAAAAAGAAGGCAGAGATGCAGCTCTGTCTCTGGGTATATTTCCTTTGATTTTGAGTTTGTTACAGATTATTCAGTGTCTACAAAATCCAGCTGCAGCTATGTCTCAAGGACATAGGAGTACAAAAAAAGCAAGACAAGTCTGAGGTCGGAGGGCCATTGATAAGATAATAGCACAAGATGTAACCAAAAAAATACACCAGGGTATTCAGGAGACTCAGCAAATTCCCCATATAACTGTTAACAGCTCTTCCACGTTCTAATTGTAGCATCTTCCTTATTAGGTAAAAAAGCAGCAACTCTCAGAAAACAGAGATGTTTAAAACAAATATGTCAATAGTTTTTGTTCATTCCATTTCAACATTTGAAAAGGAAGTTCTAAATGGCCTTTCAGACTTTACTAGGCATTGCTGCTTTTCTGAAGTAGCCAATAAATTACTAGGATATTTCAGCACAATATGCTGAATCGTGCTTTCTGAAACTGACAGGAGCGCTTAAGGTAACATAGGCGGGAAAAGTGTACTTTGGAAGTGGAGCAGAAAAACACACTTTGAGGTCCACTCCAATAGTGACTGAGAGATTACTAGAGACTGAAGTTGTCCGTTTCTGGTGAGGGGTCAACCAGACAGTGTAGATAAACCCAAAGAGTCTCTTTAACCCAGTCATAGCCCATAGGCACCAGTGCTCTGGTGAAAGTTCATATAATAGCTGCTTGCTTCATCCAACACAACTAAAAATTGTAAATATAGCTATATAGCCAGTCCGGTAGCTAAATTTAGATCATCAAAGTTTGCCAACCTTCAGCAATCTAGCTACCAAGAGAAGAATTATATTGGATGCTCATCTAAGAGCTTAAAAGAGGAATTTCTGAAATTCCATAATTGTGAGTGTGAGAAAACTAGAATATGGCTATAACTGAGCCCCACTGATTTTTGATACAAATACTTTTATAGCTACAGGTACAAGATCCCAGAGTGGAAAACTCACAATAGTTTTTGCAGTCCTTCAGAACAAAAAGATTGCATGATTGAATTGAATCTTCTTTCTTTTTCATGAGGCATGAAATACTACATCTAGGTATTTAAAGTAATTGATCTTTATGGTACTCTAACCAATAGAATATATACTTGGCCTTTTAGGAAGGTGCCTACTGCTAACAGAATGGAATCTTACTGGAAACTTTGATTGAAATTAAAAATGTTTAGTTTTTCTTGAGTGGCATTTTTGCTACAATTTGGAATATATTTATTGTGTAGGTTTATAGGACTCACTATTCACTTGATAAACATAACTACATATTTATTACTTTAATTTTGTTGAACATTATTATTTGTATTATTTTATTAAGTAGCAACTTCGACCATAGTTTGCCATGGAAAATCAGTTTATAAACACAATGATAAAGTGATGGCTGTGGTCATGATAATGATGGGGTGGAAAATGAAAAATATTCAAGACTTTCAGAACTCATAATGGTCAGGGTGTGGTCAGGATAATTTGAATGTGACAACTAAAATATGTCTGGGCATATCATATAAAGGGCAATTTTACTTCTTGTTGGTTACTTAATGCCAAAAAACCACAAGAGAGCAAACTTGCTTTCAATTTATACAGAAAAAGAGAACCTTTAAAGTCATAGAATAATCAAAGGCGTGACAACTCTATTGTAAGGGAGCAGCAGATAATAAGCAGGGTTTTCCAGAGACAGTCAAACATCAGTCAAAGTTACTATCTTGCTTTTTCCTTTTTCCTGTTCTCCATGCTTTTTGTTTGTAGTCTACTTATTTAAGGGTTATAATCTGACTGCTTCCGGAACAGATCCTGGTGGAGCCATAATTTCCCCCCCTGTTTTTACATTCCCTTCCCTATGAATACAATGATATTGAATCTAGAAACATACTAGTCCTTTCTCTTGTATCAATATGACACAACTCAAATATAGTTCTGAGTAGTTGTTTTTCTTAGAAGAAAGTTTTTCCACCAGCTAATATTTACAGCACATTTTCCTGATCTAAAGAAGAACAAGTCAATGGAACTTTTTAATATTTTTAGAACATTCTCCTTTGAGACCACATGCCAAACAGTATAGCATTGTGCTACTACATGGAGCTGAATATAGACAGACTGTCTACCTTCATTACAGAGAAAAATGAGGATAAATATGAAGAAATAAATTTTACATTCAGAATTTTTCAAAAAATACCCAGATTCAACATTAAAAAGATATTACCAAAAAACAAAAAGCTACATTTTAAAAATTAAAATTTCCAGTACAAAGTCAGTATATGTTATGTTGTGTTGCATTGTGTTACATTCAAGAAGTTGGTCCAACTTCAGATACAAATGGTACAAAAGTTGCTTTTTATATTCTTGGCAAAACTTTATGTTCTTCATAGAATTATTGAATTATCAAGAAGTCTGTGTTTGAATACAGATTGCTACTTGATCAGGAGTACAATAAGTTCCCCAAAATCAAAGCAATAGTTATATGTGTGAAATAGACTGGACTCTAAATTACCTAGCAACAAGAAAGGTCAAAAAGATAACGGCATATAAAAGTGGATTGCTCTGAAAATTGATAGCTCTGAGTCAATTAATATTTTTATTTATATGTAGGAGACATTTCTTTCATATCTGTTGGAAGAAACTGTCGCCATAGTAATTTAATATTTTAGCATCACATTAATAATTAAGTAGGATCCCATCTCTAACTGTACGAGACGACTACATTGAAAATACGATACTGAAAAATGCTTCAGGCACACTTTTTCTTTATGCTTTGGCAATAAAGAGGAGTAAAACACATCTATAATAAAATAACTTTATTTGATAATGGAAAGTTGAAACAATCAAGCAATTGCTTTACTGGAAATTAAAGGAATAATTATTAAGAGAGTCTACAGAGTTTCAGCTCAGAAATGTAGGAATGATATCAGGAAGACAATCAGAAAAATGAGCTAAAGAAGGCAAAGAAGGCAAAATATATCAAGGCTTTCTTCAAATATTTCAAAAGTCGGAAGAAGACAAAAAACAGAGAGGCTCACTTCATATTTAAAACAGAGAAATATTAACAAATGACGAAGAGCAAAGCTTTTGATACAGTAGGATTTCATATTGTATTCTCTTTGGCAAATTGTTAATGTATCATTTGAATGGCTCTATGGTAAGATAGTTCATAACTGGGTAGCTAGCCACATTCATTCATTATTTATAGCTCTACGTTCAATAATTTTATTAACAATCTAGCTATGGTTATAAAATTTGTGGATAACACAACATGGTTGTGTGTGAACATGATAGGCTGTGAGGAAGAAGACCTTCAATAGAAGGTATGTAAGATATTACACATGAGCCATCAGTGTGAAAACATTGCTAGAATGCAGTTTCCAGCTGTATTAGAAGAAGCATGATAACAAAGGTTTATGAGGTCTTTATTCTACCTGCATTGGGTAAAATCTGGGCACCTCATTTCCAGAATTATACTGATAGGTTAAAACAAACTATCTAAAGCGAGGCTGTCAAACTCCCGGTCCATGGGCCAGATGCATCAGGTGCTGGCCACACCCACGCCCAGTTTAGTGAAGCAGGGGAAGTCCCGATAGGTCATGTGACATCGCCATGATGACGTGAATTTGACAACCCTGATCTAAAGGGAAGGCAAACTAAATGAGGACATGTCCTGGGAGTAAAAGCTGCAAGAGATGAGCTTGTTCACTATGGGGAAAAGAAGACCAAAAGGAGACTTGTCAGTTTTCAGGTATCTAGAAAGATCCCATAGAGAAGATTGTCAGTGTTCCATTGCCATAGAAACTAAGATTAGAAATCAATAGATTTCTGCAGGTACTTAGATTTTGCTCAAAAATAAGGAACAACTTTCTGATTGCAATAGCTGTATAGTACTTTCATTCCTGAAAGTTTTTAAGATGAGGCTGAGCATCTTACGTATGCTTCCATTTGTTTTCATGCACGTTGCAGACAGTTGAACTACATGATCCTTGTCACCTCTTCCAGTTCCACAAGGCCATGATTTTATAGCATGCTATGTATAAAATGCCCAGTGGAGTGTTACCATGTTTTCCTCCAATTACTGGCCATGATGGTGATATACCTACAAATATTTCAACCACAATCATATTTCCTGCTTGTGGCTTTTGGAGCAGGTATAAAAATGTCTAGACTCGTTCAAATATATAGTCTTCAGTCTCCTTGCTGTGGTTCAAGGGAATGTGTAAGGCTACTCAGCTGTGAACCAAATATATTCAAAGAATAAAAAAAGGCATCACGTTGCTACCATAAAATAAATATAAATATGAACATGACAATTCTGTATCCATGTATTGGGATGGATGGTTTATTAAACTTAATGGGACTCCTTTTGGAGTAAATAGATTGGAATGTACTACTAAACTACCATAATACACACTGGGTCTAAAATAGAATTGCCACAATTGACATTACATTTAATGTTTCAGGAAGCAAATAAAATAGATATATTCAGCCTTTTAAAATAATGGATAATTTATAGAGACATGGTTTGTACACACATACCTTATTATGAAGATATCTAGGCCATAATCTTTCCCAATCTGGACCCCCACAGATGTATTGGAATTATAGTGTACTTAGCATTCTGGGAGTCACAACACAACTGAAGGACACCTTCAGGCAAACTGGATTAGAATATTAAATTAATATATCAAAGTGAAGATTTTGCCTTGTATAGTCAAATACTGTATAGTTAAAAACACAGCTTCATAATTTGACTTCTTTATTATACCCTGTTTTAATCTGATAAAGTGAAAGAATCCCTGCAGATTTTACTCTGCTAGTTGTTGCTGACTATAGGGGGCGGTACTCATCTCTATTTCAAGGCCATTGACTCAGCACTGTCGGAAGACATTTCCATGATCATGTGGCCAGCATGACACCATGGAAAGCTGTTACTTTTCCACAAAACTGGTATCCTGTTTCCCTGAAAATAAGACCTCCCCAGATAATAAGCCCACTTAGACTTTTGAGTGCATGTGCTAAAATAAGCCATCCCCAAAAAATAAGCCCTCCCGAAAACTCAGCAGCAGCCATGTGACCACACTTGCTGCCTCGTGCACCTCAAAAATAATAAGACGTCCCTGAAAATAAGGCCAAGCACTTATTTCAGGGGTCAAAAGAAAATAAGACCCTGCATTATTTTCGGGGAAACATGGTACATATTTATTTACTTTAACTTGCATCCTTTTAAACTGCTAGGTGGGCAGGAGCCAGGGTGAGGATGGGAGTTCAGCCCATCATGAGGAACTCAGGTCTCAAACCTGGGCTGCCAACTTTCCAGCCGACAAGCCCAACGTCTTAAGCGCTGAACCACTGCTCTGCCTTAATCTGATAAGACAACTGTAAAATGTTTCTTCCTCTCAATTTCTCCAAAACTCAACTTTCTGTATTTAGCTAAAATAAAAAACTTCCCTCAAGTATGAAATATAATTATGATTTGGAAAGCAATCAAGCTAAAATGTTACCATTCATTTAATTTATAGATAACTAGTACTAAGAAGAGCAGGTGCGTGTGCATTCCTAAACAGAACACCTGCATCAATAATGGTTCTTAAAATATATGTATTATTTTTGGCTGCCAGCATGTCTTTCTTATTTTATCAGAGAGGGTGAGATGTTTACATTTCTCATTTTAAGAAACCATCACGTTCCTTTACAAGAACACAAAACCACTTAAACCTGAAGACCATTGACACTGCAAATACTCATTCTTTCCAAAGAAGGCCTTACAATATTTCCAGGGGGAACACCATGATACAATTCCTCAAATCAATTTCTAGAAAGTAAGTTCGATGTAGCAAAGAATCAAAGGCTTTGTGACACCTTAAATTCTAAGGCATAAAATGAAAACTTCTACTATAGCAAATCTGAAAGTCTTTAAATTGCTCCAAGGCCAACTGCTGTTTTTGCTCAAAGTATAGTGAATGGAAATGGGAGGGGGATCACTTTTAGATGATTAAAACAGCAAGGTAAATGATAATTTTCCATATACTGAAGCTTTAAGAGAACCTCACACCATCTGATATGCTCAATATTTTAACGGTCTCATAGTTTAGCTTCAATTCATGCATGGGGATAAATCAGCAGTTGCACACACACATGTATGAACTGCCTCCAAGGATGGCTTTTATGTTATTGCCTGTAAAGAAAAGATGATACGCAACTCATGGATATTATCATGATAGTATCTCCCATAATGTCATATATAGGCTGAGCACCAGAGGTGGGTTCCTACCAGTTCTATCCGGTTCTATAAAGTAGGTAGTAACTCCGCGATGACATCACAGAGCCGGTTCCTTTGGTGTCTCTGTGGGCACCGCCATTTTGGATTTTGCTTCTGCGCATGCGCAAACACTATTTTTTGATTGCCCTGCAACCCTGAGCAAAACGGCAGTAAGAAGATTCAGAATCCACTTCTGCTGAGCACCAGTTGCAACTATTGACAATACATTTCACAATGGCCAAGAAGCACATCTTCTACCTCCTTATAACAATTACATGAAGAATATAAAATAATCAGGTCACTTTAGATTAGAGTCAGATTAGGGTTAGTATTCCTAAAAGACAACATTATTAAGATATAAATAAATGTATGGATTTAAAAGCAATACAGTGGGCTGTTGGCAATTTCTGTTGATAACTCTAAAAGTATATTAAATAAATCTTTGCAAGCTATAAGAGTTTTTGGAACTTAAGGAATATTGCCACTGAACATCATTGTTGGAAAATAATAGCCAGAAGATATTATTTGATGCAAATACTACCTGCAGAATTCTGATATAAATTTGGTTGAACGAGGTGTGAAGCAAAATCCTAAGATTAAATAACACTTGGTTTGATCTAGATCACTGTTTTTTATATTCTTATTAATAGATGTTTTCATCTGCCTATGGTACAAGAAGAACGTTTGGACACTATAAGGGAAAAGTCATGTTCTTTTTTTAATATATATAGCCACCCAAAATAAAAATGTAGTGACAGAAAATACTCTCTTCTAAAATATCTATGGCATCACTGACCATATTGAAATAATTATGTTTAACAGGGCATTAACAACCTCTTTTCCCATGCAGTCCTCAGCTTCCAGTGTACAGCCCGATTGTTCTCTCCTGCAGTCCACTGGATCCTAACCCTCTAAAACATGGACCCTAATATTCAGTTCCTACTCTCAGAAGAAAATTCTCATCTCTAACCAGCAGCTGATAAAAATAATGGGCATTTCCAGATAAAGAGTCTCTCCATCTCTCAAGCCTTCTAATTCCAGTAGCACCAATTTAATAAAAGCTGAATTAATGATCTGGCTTCCTTCATCTCTTCCTGTGCATGGCAGTAAAGTTGAACATAGTTAATTAAGAATATAGAGCAAGAAATAGAAGATTACTGGTATATTTTTAGTTCAGGATTGAACTGTGGGGTCCTTGGTGCTCTCTGAACTTGGTTGTCTTCTTGCAGACCTTTCATTATCAAACTATGTAACATCATCAGTACTAACAGAGAGCAAAGTGTGCTCTAATTTTATATACTAGTGGCTTGCCCTGTCAGTGTTGGCGGTATCATAATTGGGCAAAAATATTGTGTGTTTCATTGGAGTGGTCTAGAAAGAAAAATACTGATCAACTTTAGCGCAAATAACTGCAACTTTGACATTCCACACCCGCAGAAATAATAAGGGCATATAAAATTTTATACAATTGCATATCATTAGTTAATGATGTTGCCTGATTGCCTGAAGGTTCATTTCACACCAAAATCACAACTATACTTTTATTTAATTTTACTTTAGCACTCTTACTTAAACCAATCATGTACTTAACGCAACAAGCTTCAGTTAAAATAGCATCAGTTTTAGTTCATGGGACTTTCTAAAACTAACAGAGGTAGTTACACAATCTTACTCTCTTCTGCCCAATATATTAACCTTTTATTGAGAAATTGTCTCCCACCCACCATTATGAGAGATTTAAAAATAGTTTTCTTTGATATCAAAGGGGGGGGGGCAGGAAAGAAAATATTATGTGCATGTGAATGAATACTATGTGTTTCTGTCAGTGAAAGTAGAGTATATGTAGCAATAGCACTTAGACTTATATTTTGTTTTAGTCCTCTCTGAGTGGTTTACAGTGTCAGCATATTTACCCTAACAATTTGAGTCCTCATTTTACTGACCTTGGAAGAATGGAAAATTGAGTCAACCTTGAGCTGGTTAGGATCAAACTTCTAGCAATGGTCAGAGTTAGTCTGCAATACTGCATTCTAACCATTGTGCTATCAAGGCTCAGAAAATAATGTAGAAAAAAATGTTGGGGCTGACTACTCAGCTCATTGTGAAATATCTTTGTCCATTTTGGTCGGTGGACATGGTCACAGCTGGGACACAATCCCCAATAAACTTGCTAAGAATGTACCGTAATTGTCAGAACTGCCACCTCTTTTCTTCTTCTTGTGCCATATCCATCATTGGACATTGGCGATCATGTTGGCCAACCTCATGTCTGTGCTTCGCAATCGTTCAGTGCCACTCTGCCATGGACCCTGGGTGGGAGGGTGGGAGGGAGAATGAAAGCTTGGGGGAAAGTGAAACTGATGAAATTGATAGAAAGAAGCATGCCTCTCAGAGACGAGTCTTCAAGATAGCTTTCCTGGGAGAAGAACACAGCTGCAAGGCAGCCTACACTCGGAGTGACTGTTTCACAAACATCTCTTTTAAAATTAATTGCATGATGGTGGGACCAGCAATGGGAAGTGTCTGGGAGGGAAAAGTTATATTTAGAGATTTGGTGCGCTAACTTTGGTTCTGATTTTGCTTTATTGTATTCTGCTTGACCTTTAGTAAAACGTACCTTCTTCACCGAATGAAGTCAAGGATTGTTCTTATTTAAAGGTTCCAGCTCAGGTAGGCCTGACACTAATGAGTATTCAGGCCAAAGTAAGATTTTCTACTCCTGTATTAAATATGCATGTTTATTATCTCAACAGATTTTAAAATGCCTGCTGTAAAACAACTACATACATATTGTTGTTGCTCTTGAATTTACAGCAAAGTACAAAAGCTTAGCATTATATATCCCTGAAAACATTGGATTCAGAAATGCTTGGGATACACTTTTAAATTCTAAATTAAAACATAGAATTTAATAGAAACTAGAAAAAGCATGTCTAAGTAACTTTTAGGGAACAGCAAAGCATAGAGGAGATGAAGTTAAAACCCAGGTTCTTGCTTGCGCTGGGATATAAAGCAAATATTTGGAGACGTGAATATGAAAATTATTTCATGCATCCTGGAAAGGAAAACATAAGAACTGTGCACACTTACTTCAGAAAAAGGACCACTAGTCTCAGTGGGACAGAAATAAAAAAACAGTGGAAAAGGTTCTTTCAAATTATATAAAATAGATTATAAGACTAAAGAAACAGATACCTTTCTTCTTAATGCATGCAAGAAGATTATCTGTCTGTCTTTCTGTGATTCATCCATTCATTTATCCATCTGCTGTATCTATCACTCAACACAATAACATTTACTAATGTACAAACCATGGAGACATATGAATCAGTTTCTATAAATTCTATTTGTTTATTTTTTTAAAACACAAAAAGCAAGAGAGAAAATCTAACAAATATATATATATATATAATAATTAATATATTTAAAATATATTAAATATATATTGTCATTTGTTTGGAACCTTTTCTCTATCTTGTTTATTGTTGCCTGCACAATTTTTTAATAATAAAATTAGATGGTGGATAGCAAATTGTAGTTGAAAAAAGGCCAGTAAGAGATGAAGAAAACAAAATGGCATATTTAGCAGAGATAGAACAAATCTGAAAAAGGTATGGGAATATTTAATAAGATTTAATTTAAAAGTTTAATAAGAACTAAGAAGCTGTGGAATGTTAAGTAGCAGTTGGAAAAAGACAAAGAAAAGGGACAGAAGAAAGATAATTTTGAATGTTTTGCTTAAGCTTTTTACAGATTAAGCCTTATTACTGAATCTGGGAGGAAAAGATTGCTGATTATTATCTAGATCTCTGAACAGCAATACATTTATTTTAAAATGAGGATGAATTGCTTTGTTAAATGTTCTACTTGCTTATTATTTACGCAACACCTTCACCTTCACATATTCCTATGTCAGAATGCCATACAAACTACAATTAAGCAGCAAAATGTAGCACTACACTCCTTTCATTTAACATAGTTGACATACCCAGAGTAATTTATTTATTCATATGCTTAATCCTATTTATAGAAGCCTCTTGTCAACAAGTACAAGCCCATGGCTTCCTGAAATGAAATGATTCCATATATGTTAATAGTGACACATCTCTTCACTCAAGTCCTATTACAAATTGACCAAGCCTTACAGTGTGAGGAGATTTTTCTGAAGTTTGACAGAAGAAACTTATTCATTGACTATGTTTGTTCAATCCCTCCCTGCATGACCAGACTTTATTCATAGTCAAAGTATGAGTATGACAGTGAAAGCTATGCTGGTTTTGGTGACATCTGTGTCAGTGGAATTTGGGTGGGTGGGGGAGGTCCTCAATGGAACTCACAGGGTTTGATTAGGAACTACAGTATAGGTCAGGGGTCTGCAACCTTAAACACTCAAAGAGTCATTTGGACTCGTTTCCCACAGAAAAGAAAATGCCACAAAACATGGGTGGGCATGGCCAACTCAACATCACTGACTTCCACCAGTTACATGACCCCCTAGCCACACCTACCCAGCAAGTCATTAGGGCAGAGAACTGGTTGTTTAAAAACACTGGGAACCACAAAACCCTTTTGACATCTCTCACTCACTCTCTCTCTCCCTTCCCCTCTCTCTCCACCTCTCTCCCCCACTCTCTCTGTATCTCTATATGTCTCTCTCCCCCCCCTTGTATCTATCTGTCTCT
>JANHFT010003492.1:15514-29474 GCA_032467955.1 Pseudoxenodon macrops
TCAGGGAAGCCTCCTGAAGCCTCCAGAGGACGAAAAACGGCCCTATGGGCAAACCAGAAGTCACTTCCGGTTTGCCCGTTTTTTTTACAGGGCAGCGCCGCGCGTGCCCTCAGAAATGGCTCCGCGTGCCACCTGTGGCACTGATCTAGATAATGCCTCCAGAACCATATTGGAGAACTTTCAGGAATAAGAGCTACAGTAATGATGGGAATCTTTCATTGCCTGGACATCTGTTGGATGGATGGCCAAGACAGTAAGGCCCCAAACATTCCTTAGTGATCTTACTGCCTGCTTGTTCCATAACGCAGAAGATTGGGGGGGGGGGGAGAGGCTCTCTAGAGCTGATTTTAAAAGAGAAGAGCAAGCTGCTTGAACAGGTAAATGTAGTGAGAACCATGGGAACAAATAATCACATTATCTTGGAGTTCAAGATACTGCAGAAAAGTTTTTGACTAAGGGTTAAAACTGACAAATAGAGAAAATAGTTAATGATTAAGGAGGTATATCAGCTAAAGCTCTCACACCCTCTATCAATAAAGAAAAATAAATTTGCTCAGTGATATATACAGATCATTCTCTGATTTTAATACCTCGCTTTCAAGGAGAAAAAGTACTTGTTAGAGGATAAAAAGTACTTGTTAGAGGATTACTTAAGAAAGTATATTACAAAAAAGAAAAATTAAAATTAAATGAATATGATTGTAAGGATGACATATGGGAGTCAAGTAAAGCTTCTATAAGAAGAATCTAAATAAGGCTTGCAACATATCAGAAAAAAAAGAACATAGTAGATTAAAACTACCATTAAAAGGCAAAAGAAAGAAATCTGAACAGTTTCATAAAACCAAACAAGATCAATAAACATTGGAAGAATTAAATAAATTGAAATATAATTTAGATTTATTGGAAACAGTACCAAACAAAATTATTTTGAAACTGAAAAAAACCTGGGAAGCATATCAAATTAGGAAAGAGAAAGAAATAAGGCTGATAACAGCAATAAACATAATAAACTATTAGATATAAAGTCAGAAATAACAAAAAAAGTTTTAAAGCAAATTACTAACAATTCAAGATATGGAAAAGCAATAAAGAAAATTAAAATTAATAAAGGTCTGTATGGTAAAAAGTTAAAAGAACTAGCAGAACTTCTGCTAAAGGCAATGAATAAAATTCAAATAACAAAAACAATTCCAAAGACTCGGGAAGAAGCATTTTTAACAAGAATACACAAAGAAGGGAATAATCAGAAGAAATCTCAGTAATATAGACCAATTTCTTTACTACTGAAAATTCAATAAATACTCCACTAGCTGAACGTATGAGGAAGTACATTTAATAAATTGTACTTATAGATTACATTTCAAAATGAGAAAGATAACAGCAGATTTATCACAAGTGTAGTATAATTTATCAAATTTAAGAAATATACCGTAATATCAGTAGTACTTTTAAAGTGGAAAAAGCCTTTGATAATTTGGAATGAATTTTTTAATTAAATGTCTTAAAGAAAATGAATTCCAGAAAAGAATTCAAAACTTGCATATAAAGTACATATAAAAGGCAAACAGCAAATATTACAGTGAATGGATTGCTCTTTGTAAACTTTTCAATTAGCAAAAACAGGCAGAAGTGTCTACCCTCCTTAGACACGGGGCGGCCACGTGCAGTGCAGAGTGTTGGCTCCCTCCGCATCCTTGGACTGAAATCTGGAGAAGAATCTCGGCAGTTGAGCATTCTCCAAGGTGGCGAAGAGGTTGACCTCTGGTAGGCCGAATCGGCTCGCTAGTTGTTGGAATATGGATGAATGCAGGCGCCATTCCGCTTGGTCCATGGTCATCTAGCTAAGCCAATCCGTCTGTGTGTTGGATACCCCAGAGATGTGCTCCGCCGAGATGGACAGCAGATGATGTTCTGCCCAGAGTCCTAGTCTCTTGGCCTCCCACATAAGGGACTGAGATTTGGTCCCCCCCAGTCTGTTGATGTGAGGCTTGGTGTTCACATTGTCCTGATGTGGCGTCCAGACATCAGGTGCCGCAGGCATGGTAGAGCCAGGAACACAGCACACAGTTCTAGCCGGTTGATGTTGCATCTTGTATCCGCCTCGGACCAGCGTCCCTGAGCTATGTGTGATAGGACATGGGCACCCCAACCCCTCAGGCAGTGCAACTCTTGCAGTCAAGGGCATCTAGTTGGGGCGAGCTGTGCTGAGCAGCCCAATTTTATCCCTCAGGTTAATGTAATTGCCCGAGAGGGAGCACCAAGCCCTCCTGGCCACGCTGCCTATCTTTGGCAAATTTAAAGTGGCGCCCGACTCTTGACTCCAAAATTCTAAAATGGAACCCGACTCCTGAAGGCGTGAAACGAGGGCCTGCGGTGAAATCAGCCACTCATTGCTTCTCTTGCCCGGCAAATGGGGAGTGCAAAGCTCCGGTGGCTGTTGGGTCCCACGGACCGCAGCTAGTCTGGCTAAGATAATTAAAGGCTCGCCAGAGCTGTCAGCTGTCTGTGGACACTTGAAGCGTCTGGGAGGGAGCGCGAAGGTCCACTTGCCTCTCAAAAGGGAATCTAAGCCCCCGCTTAGGGGGCTGAGATTGTTCGGAGCCTTGTTAAAAGATCATTAGGTGGAGCACCGAGCTCCGATGGCTGCTCTGGGGGCTGAAACCCCACTGGCACGCTGGGCCACCCTCAGGCTATGAGGCAAAAGGCAAGGGATGGGGGAAAGGCAGCAATGTTTGGGGCCAAGGCACCCAGCCGCTGCTTCCCCTCAGCGATATCGATGGCAAGGACAATGCAAAACTCACTGCGAAATGGTTAAAAAGAAGGAAAGAATCTCTATAGAAGAAGGAGCTGGCAACCACACATCCGTCCTAGTCTGAGGTCTGAGTGAAAGCTGGGTAACCTAGCAATGGAGGTAGGCTAGACACCCTTTGAAAAGACTCAGTTCTATAGGCTGACAGGACGAAGACAACCCATGCCTAGATGCTAGCTCCACCCTCTATGGAGAACTACCAAAATATGAAGAAAATTAAAATAATTAATCATGAGTTAAAATCACAAATATTTTCATTAGATGTTAACTGCAGAGAAATTTTGCATGATTTATTAATAGACATAGTGACAATGGCAAGACTCAATCTGGCACAACATTAAAAAAGAGAAACCTTGCTGTCAATACATTGGAAGGATAAAATCAAAGCATTTGCAGCAATGGAAAAAGTATTGATATTAAATTTAAAGCTGAAATCTAACTAACTAAAAATCAGAAATGCTTGATTAGCAAGGCAAGCTAAGGCACTTAGATTATGGGTTTTGAAAAAAAACCATGTATCAAGAAATGTTAAAAACTTGAGGAAGTCACAAAATAATTAAAATGATCCAAACAGAAATGAGTAATAATGCCTAAAATATAACAATATCCAAGTTGCAAATAGTGGCTGGGTGGAGGCAGAAAGAGGGGCTATCACAATGCCAGTTTGTAATTTTTATTTTTCTAATTTTTTCTCAAAACCCTTTAAATGTGTCTCTGTGTGTGTATAAAAGTAAATTGTATATACTTTTTTCTTATTTTCTTTGTATGTTTCACTTAACAAATAAATAGAGACCAGTATATTTTAGATTTGAACATGAATTTGGGCAAACTCTGGGAGACAGGGGAGAATAGGGGAGCCTGAAATACTATGGTCCATGGGGTTGTGAAGAGTCAGACACAACTTTGTGATTAAACAACAAATATTTTAGATTACATCTTTTTCAACAAGAAATAACATTTTAGAAATGATCTTATTTCAACAGGAAATATTTTAGAAATGACCTTATTGCATACATGTTGTTGGAGATGCAGTAAAATTACTGTTTTAATTAAGTATATTGTTTCATCTCAGTAAGAAGAAAAATATGTGTAAAGTCAAATTTAAGTTTTAATATTTTCAGACATTTACATCAATCATATGGGAATTGGCTTCTAGACAAAGAAAATGATTATGTAATCAAAAGTCTTATTGTTCTTCATTAGAAACAAAAACATATGGCTCTAACCACAGGTAGTCCTCAATTATGACCACAGTTTGAGCCCAAAATTTCTGTTGTTAAGTGAATTTAAGTGAACTTAACTCTCTTCAAGGATCCAAATAGGTACCATATAGACTTTTTCACATTTAAATGCATCAAAATTAGAAAGAATTAGACTTTGGTTGGACATAAGAAAAAAAATCCTAATATTAGAGCTTTTTAACAATGCAGAAGTCTTGTCTCAGAAAGTACTGGATTTTCCTTCAGTACAGATATTTAAAGAGGTTAGCTGGCCATTTCTCAAGGATGTTAATATTAGTGAATTTTAGTAGATAGATCCCCTCTAACTTTCACATTCTATAATTCTATGCTATTAAAATAAAATAATTCAGGTAAGATTAAAAAGTTGTTTGCCTGTAGTAGCCAAGAACAAACCAAATAGCCGATCTACATTCAGCTAGATGACTATGGGCCACATACTTTCTTCAGCATAACTTACAACACAGCATAACTTTCTTTTGTAAGAAAGAATGGGATGAAAAGCTGCCTATACTACCCTATACAGAAAGTAAGAATAAATAAATTTCAGCAAATTGAATAAATTAAAACTAGAAGAATCTCTGAAAAAAATACAAACTTTTTCCATTAAGAGAAATTCTACATTATATTGTAACAATATACAAAATGATTTCCATATTTTCAAATAGATTTCACTGCTTACAATAAGTATAATCAGCACACCTGTTGACTAAAAGTTTTTTATTTCTGATTTATTAATATTACTTAAAAATATCTGTCAATTTTAAAGTATTTATCACAAATCTATCATTTGATGCATTGTTCATCTTTCCACAGTTATAATAAGTTATAAGTTATAATAGGAGTTGGGCTTAGACCAGGGGTCCCCAACCCCCAGGCCAAATAGTGGGCCGTATTCGAAACTGAGTCATGGGAAAAATGGGCAAGCATGCACACATAAAGCTCTGCTCATGTGAGCGCTTGCATTCGTGAGCAAAACTCTATTGACGCAAATGGAGCTTTGTGCATGAGTGCCCGCTGCTCTCACAAGTGGAGCTTTGCGGTGGAGCACAAGCACCTCCACTCAAGCGCCCTTGGCTCGCATGAGTGGAGTTTTGTGCGCGAGTGCAAGCACCTCAATGAAGCTCCATTGGTGTGTGTGGAGGGTATGTGCACATACCGCTCGTACCAATGGAGCTGTGCGCAAATGTGTACAGCTGCCACTCACAAGCCTCCTCCCTGTGCCAGGCTGCCAAACTGGAAAGGTTGGGGACCACTGGCTTAAGACTACAGGCAGCCCTCAATTTACAACAGTTCATTTAATGATCATTTGCAGTTACAATGGCACTGAAAAAGTGACTTATCCCTGTTTTTCACACTTACAGCCATTGCAGCATCTCCATGGTCATGTGATCAAAATTCAGATGCTTGGCAACTGACTCATATTTATGACGACTGCAGTGTCCCAGGTTCATGTGATCCTCCTTTGTGACCTTCTGACAAGCAAAGTCAAGGGGGAGGCCAAATTCACTTAACAATCATGTTACTATTTTAACAACTGCAGTGATTCACTTAACAACTGTGGCAAGAAGTCATAAAATGGGGTAAAACTCACTTAACTGTCTCATTTTTCAACAGAAATTTTAGGGTTTAATTGTGGTTGTAAATCGAGGACTACCTGTAACTTCTTTATTTATATTAGTTCTTCTGCTCATGGTGTATTCAATCCCCAAACAACATTCTCAAGTAAGAGAATAGGATAAGCTAAATTAAGGATGCATTTTTGTTTTCATTCTGATTCTTGGAAAAAATACAACCAGTAATTGCTTGGAGAAAGGGGAAATTAATGCAGTATAATCACCTCAATAGCATCATCATACATTTTCCTTGCCTCCATATCCATTTTATCTGACATCAACCAAGCTTTCAACAAGTATTCATAAAAACTGTCTCCCAAACCACCCATGGATGTGTGATCTGCAAGAGAAAGAGACAGGGAGTATGCATAAATATAAAACTGTGAATATGAAAGATTACTGTGATTTGCAACTACAAAATCCACAAGCCTAGATTCAAAAAGCTAATGTTTTAGAAATATTTTCATATTTCATCTAGCAAAGTAAGGAATGAAGTTCTCCTTATGTTATAACTAGACAAACTGTGATACCTGGGTCATTGTATCAATTGTATTTTTTTACCAGGTTCCTTAATGTATCCAATAATGGCAGAGCTTCTAATATATTTGAAAAATTGTTAAAAATTCAGGGAGTATATCTGCTTTGAAATAGCTTATGTTGAACCGTATGGCACAGTCAAACATCAGACATTGACCACATTGAATGCTCTGTATTTTGTCATTAAAATACTTTATGATCATTTTTGTCATAAAATGTTTTATAAAATTTGTCGAATTTCAATTCCATAGGAATCATGAGCCCTAGATTTTGGATGCATTCTGTAAATTAGCCCACTTGAGGTATTTTACTTCAAAAGGTTTTACCCAATGATGCATTGTTTTGCCCAGTTAAGGGTTACAGGCAGAAGAGTTTTAGTAATATATAGATTTACCTGGAATCTAGTTGCCTAAGTGTTATAGGATTTCCCAGGTTTTCAATAAAATGGTCAGAAACTACAGTCAGGACTCTGTAACTGGATAAAATTCAACTCACGTAGAGAATAACTTCCAATAACCCACCATTCTGAGCAAATTCTTAAGTCAAATCATCAAATAGTTGATCTGAGTTAAAGGTGCCTTCCCTGGAGCTACTCAGGCACCCTCTTAGCTAGAGCAACAGGTCCCAAATCACTCAGGAACTTTCCATGAATCAAAGTTTTCCCTAGTTGTGTTCCAACATTTTAATCATTACCGCATGCTGGCTGTCAGTTGGAAATGGAAAGTTGTTACAACCCTACATTAGTAAAAAAAAAAAAAAAAAGAAGTGTTCCACTGGTATCTTTATGGTCAACGAAAATGAAATAAAACATTTCATTAAAACAATTTACAGAGCATCAAATAATGGAAAATAAGTTACTAAAAATTGAATGTTTGAAGTACCGTGTCCTCAATCATCAGTATAGGACAATGCTATTAATTTCTCAATAACACATTTTTTATCTTAAATCCTTAAAATGTCGTCCTAGAATTACAAGAAAATATGAGTGCATGTGCACATAAAATCTGGTCTAATAGGCACAAACATGTCATCCCCATAGCATTATTGTACAGTATTTCCACAAGCATTTTGTTTTTACCATCATTTCCTACAACAATTATGAAAACTATTGATTTGCTTGGTGAATCTTGTTGGAACAATAGTTATAAAATCGAGATGAAAGTTATCTCATACTCATTTAATCCAAATGCCTGTTCAGGACAGAAATCTTCTAAACGTTCTCCAATAGGTCACCATTCAAAGTCCATTTGAAAACATCCACTAGGAACTCCACTTTCTAGAGATAATGTTTCACTCTATAGTTCTTACTGGAAAGAAATCCCTCTGGATTCTCAGCCTAAATCTTTTAATATCAATGTATCTCCCTTTAATCCCTTTAATTAAATGATCCAGCTAACTACTGCCTAACCTGTTTATTAAATCAGATCTGCAAAATACTTGCTAATTAGGAGAAACTAATTGTTTGGCTTGAATCTGAAGACATTGTGATGGATGAACAGGCTGGATTAAAAAAAAATTAAACCACACTTTGGTGCTGCAAGGTCTAATAGAAAAAGATATGCATAACAATACTTCCACAACTAGCTAAATTCTAATGATTAAAACAGGAGTAATCCTTTTTCAGGATCACTTGGTTTTTGCAGAATAACCTCTGCTGGAGCTACACAATCCTAAAAATCATAATTTGAACAAATTGCTCACTCTTTTTGGAAGTAAATGATGATTTCAAGCATTTACAAGAAGCCCAGTTCAGATATACATGTCAAATCATAATTATCATAGCCATGAAGTAAGAAATTACTGTGTGCAAAATGTTGACCTTGGAGCCTACAGCCATAAAAATTGCTCAGTAACTAAAATCATGACATTAAATTGAGTTTTGGAAGACGTTTCAAATGAATTTATAGATCAATACATATGTACATTCATGCAGAAAACAAATTCAGTTTGCAATTTATCTGAAAGAAATACTTACGCTGCCCCCAGCGCCCAGTTCTTGGATTCAAATAGTTTGGATAAAGTCCATTAGGACGGTCCATTTTCTGAAGCAGTTTACGAATATGAATAACCTTAATGAGAAACAAAAGGTAACCATGGGGATGATATTTGGAATCCTGACATCAACATTTCTCTGATTTTTAAAAATCAGATTTTCTTTTATCAATTGACTCCTTAATGTATTTTAAAGAATTAGGAATGTTATAGATCAACTAATAACCTGGCTTAAAATGTAAAGAAATATTTAGAAAAGATGTAAGTATCCACATAGATACACATGCATTTTCCATCTTATCTATATTTTCACAAGTCTTGAACTGTATGAGTATATCAGAAAGAGGCACAAAACAAACCTTTTCATAGTAGACAGGGTTGCCAGTCAGATAGCTGAGGTGTACAAATTCCATGTGAAGTGTACCGAACTCTGAGAGGATGCTGCTGCCAGCAGAAGCCCAGCCCCAATTGCGACCTACACCACTAATCAGAAAATGACAGGAAAAGGCTAAGAAAATGTATTTACAAGAAACAAAAAGCAAGGAAAGAAAACTGACACTTAACAAAGAAAAGTAAAATTGTAGTACACCTTAAGTTTATGTGCTTAACATATACCGGTAGTAAGTACAATTTGGAGCAGTCAAATAAATCCAAAACACCACAATATGTAAATTCTTTAAACTTCTTAGCTGATCTTCAACAACACTAAGAAAAGCTAATCAGAAGTTTTACATTATTCTTTACTGTGCCAGGTTTCTCCGTCCATACTCATACCTTTTCAAATTCACCATTGCCCAAGGAATCCCTGTGGGTGTATTGAAGGCAGGGATGAGCTTTCCTGCTAATTGCACTGCTTTTATCTTGAATAACTGAAACAGATGGAGAAAGACAGCTGAACCATGGCCTGCTGTTTACATTCCAAACCTAAACACATCTACTCAGAAGGAAGCCCTCTTCAAAGTATCCCACCTGATACACATCCACATAAATATTCTTCCACAGGATTTTTTCCACCACTATGCCAGTAGGAAGGAATATATTTCAGTGATCTGTATTTTTTTTAAAACAATTTTTTTAAACTTATCAAAATGTAAAAGTAAAAATAAAAATAATAGGACAATGGGGAAGGTGGACAAGGGAGAAAAAAATGTGCGTGAAGGGGAAAAGGGAAGGCAGAAGCATTCACTTCTGACTCTTTTCAGCGTAGTAGAATAAAAATAATATTGCAACATTTTACTTTTGCATACTTAGTATATACTAGCCATTTTCATAACAACAAACGTATCAGTGATCTCTACATCTTGTCTGGATTTATTTCAACTTTATCCTCTATAATGGATGGCAAAGGTCTTCTCAGTACATAAATGTATATTGAACAATATCTGCATTAACAAACTGGAGACAAAAATCATAGGAGGTTCTCTACTTTTTCTATGTAAATGCTATACAATTCTTCATACAATTGAAGGCTACAGCAGTTAAGATGTTAAAATTATTGTTTAACATTGTTATTAATGCAAAACTGGAACTAGACTATTATTGTATTTGATGGACAAGTATTTCTCTTGTGGCACAAAACACAAAATAAATTGGGCTTGTGGGTTGGTTGGTTAGTTTTCCTTTTTATCCAATGAGGAATATACACTTTCCACTCATCTGCAGCCTAAGAAAAGAGGAGCTCACCTTTAAAAGGAAACCAAGATCCAGCTAAAAAGTAACCAAAAAGATCAATACAATGTAGGAGTGTTAAAGAAGGAAGAGGTCTTCCTGGTGAGAGCATAATATATGCCATTAAAGCTCCAGAATAGATCTCAGATAACTACTAAAACTGGGATGTTCATAAATACTAGGTGATCATTCAAAAGAAATGAAGTGAATGCTGAATCAGTTAATGAAAAGCTCAGAGGAGATATAAAATATTGGCACTAGTACTAACTTCTTCATATAAATTCTTAGTCTCATAACACCATTTTTCTTTTAAACAAAAAGCAAAAGTATCTGGAAATCATTGCAAGAACCTCTAATATAATAACCAAATTCCTGTAAAATTCCCGAGTGCAGAAGTTGTCTGCTGCATTTTAGTCCCCAAATCCCAATGTTTTCTTAAGAGATCATCAAAATTTCCTGTTTTCTAACTGAAAACAACCCAAAAGATATAGAATTATTCTTAATTTTCAAAAATGAAATGAATATCAATAATTGTGTAACAATGGAAAATTTACCTCAGAAACCCTGAACATTCTATACTACCCCCTCCAATTTTACTATGATGTAATTATCCACTGTTCTGCATTCATTAGGCAAGATTTTTTTTCCATATAGCCGTTGTCGTCCCTAAAAGATCATTTGCCTTAATCAGTCTTTCAGAAACTCAAAAGCTCATTCTTTTAACAATCTTCAGCGTTTTTTATCAAACTGTTTTGTTATCAGTCAATTGTATAACTTTAAAGAAATAATGCTGGAGATCGCTCTTTACTCCTCCCTTCACCTTTCTTAAAAGACTTAAATTATAGAAAGGCAAAGGCTGCCCTATACTTCTATTTGGGAGCTGCTTTAAGAGATTTTTTAAGCTAAAGTACAATATAAAATGTATTACATAATAAAAATAAACTGAAATTTGGGACTTAAAAATAAAAAGAAGTATTACTAAACATTGACTGATTAATGTTTCATCTGAACAGTTCTTCTCATATTAGGAATAAGATAAATAATTAGGATGTATATATGGCTATATCATATCAGTACTGATTCTCTGTATATACCTAATCTAATTCACTTTCTCTAACCACAAATATGTAAATAAATTTTATGTAAAAAAATTAACTCTACAACCATCATAATAGATAAGCTAATTCATAATTATTTTTCTTAGTACTATATCCAAAGGAAAAATCAATAAATTCATTAGGAAACCAAAGGACTTTCCTTTAGCTATGGAAAATAAATTAAGTTTAATTTAGTTTCAGACTTTCTCAATATACTACTTTCTGATACCAATATCAAGAGTTTTCTTTCATTTAGACATAAATTGAGGTTCAGGCTTCATCAATTCTGGTTACCTACCAAACAGCTTATGAAATGGGAAGAAAATAAGCATTTGCTTCCTTAAAAATTTAAGAACAAGCCTCAAACTTTTACACAAATGTACAGTGACTCCCTTACCTCCTGTCCTGAGAGGTAATAAGCTGCAAGTAAGCCACCAATGAAACGAATGTTGACTTCAAAGACAGATACCTCTGAGTTCTTGAAACAGATAAGAAGGTAGATTCTTTAGCTATAAACTAAATACTAATAATATACTGCATTTACATTTCATGTGCAACCTTACTAAATAGAGGATTTCTGCAGACCAATTGCAATTGCTCTTTATAGCAGTTCTTTGGAATAGTAAGTCATTGCTGCTACTACTAACAGTGAAAATTAATTACCTTGAGTTTGGATACAAGGCTAAATTGGGATTAATTGAAGCTGGATTTGAAAACTTTTAATACAACTCTTAAATGGATCAAATATAAAGACTGAAGATTAAGAAAACTCTTATGTGATTTGTTTTTTTTAAACAGAAAAACATGAAAGTCGCTAAGATAAAACTTTAATACAAACTAACTAAATTATATTTTTAATACTTGATGAGACTAAAACAGTGATACCTAATTATGGAAAGTATCATTGAACATTTCAAAAGCAGGTCTCATAAAAATGGGTGCAAAAGAAAAAACTACTAGCACAACAGAAATAAGTGCTGGTAAATCAACAGGAACACTCATTCTCTCTTAAAAGATTGCAATAAAAAGTGTACTTTAAGTTTTACAAAGCTTTCATGTCCATTATCACAAATCATTTTAAACACTGGTAGAATAAAAATTTAAATTTCTCCAAACAATAATATTTCAAGATACATTTTCTTACCACACTAAAATCAAGATGATTCTCAATCCATTCCTGTCCTTCTCTGAATTCATCATGAAGGCCCATTATATAGAGGGTATCCAATGCATCTACTATGCTTGCTCCCAGCTGGGAATTACCTATAATCAAAATCCAGTATTTCCATGATAAATATATCATTTTCAGATATCCTTTCCAGGGCCATTACCCACTTACCAATTGAAACAATACTTCATAATATTTAATGTCCTTATACAGAAATTAAATAAAGATTAGACTAAGAATACAGAAATAATTAAAAGAGCACTTTTATAAAAATAATTATTCACAACATTTACAATATGGGCCTGGTCTTGAGGCTAGCAATTCTGGATTACAACAGTCTGGGTGTTTACCTCAGAACAAAGAGTTGTTTCTAATCATAATCTGCTGCAACCAGTTGAGTCCAGATTCTTTTTAGGCCAAATATGGTAGCCCAAACTACTTTTACCAAATAATTACTAAAGGTATTCCTCACTTAACAATCATTCACTCAGCAACGATTCAATATTGCAACAGCATTGAACAAATGGAATTTATAACATATTAGTATCCTGAATCGAGGGATTACAGGGTTGTAAAAAGAAAAAAAGGATCCTGCTTTAATTACTTTTACAAATAATACAAGGTAGTGAACATATTCAATACCACCTTTCTCCTCCTACTTTCCCTACAACAACAACAATCCTGTGAGGTGAGTTCGGCTAAAAAGTATGATTGACCCAAGGTCACCCAGCTGGCTTTCATGGCTACGGTGGGACTTGACTTGAATTCACGGTCTCCTGCTTTCTAGCCTGGTGCCTTAACTATTAGATCAAACAGGCTCTCAAACTTGTCCTTGAAATTGCAACCACTGCAGGGTCTTCTCATTTACATTATCAAAATTTGGGTGTTGGGCAGTCTGCCTGCATTTATGACCAAAGTGTGCTTCAACACCCCCCACTCATCTATCTTGCTGCCATCTCTGCTCTTTAGTCCTGCACTCTGCTGCCCTGCAACCTTGCCATGTACTACATCTGCTGCCCTGCCCGCCCCAGCTGACCTTTGTCATCTTCTTCCTCCTGCTGCTGACAGGCAAACTTGGCCTGGTCCTCCATATGGCAGCTGCTGGCTGCTTGCCATGGAGTCAAGCTATGTGTGCATCAAAAGTATAAGGAAGAAAATGGTGAAGCTCAATTGAGACCTCAGAGTGAAAGCTAGCCAAAAGGGCAGAGATAGGGAGGGGGAGGATAAGTGGAGGCAAGCAAGGTAAGAAAAATGTGACCTAATGATGACAGTGCGATTATATGAAGTTTTACTTAGCAATCGCTTCACTTAATGAAATTTCAATCCCAGTTAGGTTCATTAAGCGAAGACTACCTGTACCGTCTATGACTTCTATAGCATTTCCTGATAGAAAAGTTAATGGGTGTGATGGGTTGCATAATGTTGATCAGAAATGCTTGGGCAGTTTTCAAAATCGATTCAAGTTGTTTAAAAAAATATTATGGCCAAAAGATAGCAAAATGACTAGTGACTTGGAATACTACTTCTCTAGAAAGTGATTAGTGGCAAATTGAAAAACTCTCAAAGATATCACTGCCTGGAAGAAGGAAATTTAATGACATTTGTGCTCCTGTTATGATAATTTGAGTTCTGTAATCTAAAATCCATTCAGGCATTAGTGAAACTAGAGTGTTCACAAGGTGAACAACCAGATTATGCCCCATATCCTGTTAAAATAAATAAGATGTATGTACCGTATTTTTCGAAGTATAAGATGCACCGAAGTATAAGACACACCTAGTTTTTGGGGACAAAAACAAGAAAAAAATCTGCCTCCCAGCAAACAGCAAACA
>JANHFT010003492.1:29574-48769 GCA_032467955.1 Pseudoxenodon macrops
AGGGCGTATATTTACGCCCACCCCAAAAAGCAGGGTTGGTCTTATTATCGGGACAGGTTGTATTTTTGGGGAAACACGGTAGAACTCATAGAAAGAAATGCCATAGTCCTCAGGCCTATTCAGAATTTGCTCCAACCCAGTACTGGAAATAATCCTGAGAATTTATCAAACTTCAGGCTGGATCTCAGGCTGTAAAAAAAACAAAACCCTGCCATAAACATTTCCCTAATTTATTTAATTTGTATTAAGATATTCAGAATTTAAATGTTTGACCTTTTTTTTTAACTTACCGTCCACATCTTCACATTTTGATTTCTTACTTGATGGGATATAGGTACAGTAAATATTTTCCATTCCAATATTAAGTAATGAAATTTGTTTAATGTTACACTTCTGAACTACAGTTTCTACATTCTACATATTTTCTACTCTATTTTGAAAAATGCATTATCAACACTGGCCACCACTGTGTGAGCCCATAAACCAGGCTGGAAAAGAATTGATTATTCAAGAACGAGTGAATGCAATCCCCCTAAAATGTGTTATTACCAGATGTATTTTTTTCTGTAAAACTATAAAACATGCTAAATTTAACTATAATTAAACTTAAACATTGCTGAAATTATATTTAAATTAATTACTTATGGCTAGGACAGCCCTTTTTCAATGAAGTATTTTTGGCCTCTAAACTCTGGAAGACTGAAAATGTTATCATAACAGATTATTGGCAGTAGGAAAATTCAAAATTTTAGGTTTTGGGGGCTTAAACTCAAAATACGAAAATTAATCCAAATTTACCGAAAAGGTTCAAGGCTTTGGAAACATAAAATGGATGTCTAAAACTGTGTCCAGAGTTTTAAAAAATAACATTCGGATGCTGGAATTCATATAGAGCCCATACTGTTCTTCACCTCTGGTACAGAAAATACTGAAATAGTCCATATATAAATATGGAAGTCTTCCCTCTTTCCATACATTAATTTAATGCTGTCATACATTCAAGGTATCTCTCTCTGTCTGTGAGTGTGTGTGTGTGTATAAATGAAAAATCTAAAAAATATGGAAGACTTCAGGAAGCTTTCTTTTCATAGCTATTTCCATGTCCCCATGCAACTATTTGCATAATACTTTAGTATAATCAAAATTTATGGTAACATTTGTTAAAGATACAGTATTTACATCTTGTAACAAACATTATGACAATGACAAACAAAAAATATCTGATCAATGGCAAGGGGAGATACTTCTGTAAAGCACCATTCCTGAGTTTTTATTGTGAGTCTCCTTGAGGCCTTTTCTGAATCAAAAGACTGTACACAGGCTATGTGTTTCCAATCTAACCTTAAAGGTAGTTTTTATGTGCAATGGGGCTTATTCAGATGGGAGAATGGCCAGATAGCCATGAAAAAATATTTGCTCACCAGCAGTAATCTCAACAGTAAATTGTTTACCAATTATGGAGAAAATTCATTTGGAAACTCATCAATCTTATTATCTACCGCATGGTTTTGAAGACATGAAAGACATATGCTGTAATATAATCCTTCCCTTTTTTAAATAATATTGAGACATCATACAAGAAATATTTGACATCACATCAGGTAGCCTTTGAGGACAAGCTCTCTAAACTGAAATATTCACATTACAGTTGCTTCACAAAGATAACCAAATAACTGCCACTTTGTAATTCTGCTTCCCTGTTTAATATGTAATAGTCTCATTGAGCTTGTCTGTACAAAAGGCAGAGCCAAATGTCTATGAAAAAGGATGAAGCCTGCAATGCAGCAGGCAAAGGTGGATAACTGTATCCATGGTAAGAAAAGTGGGCTTATTATGTAATAAACAAGATTGGTGGTTATAGCCATGGTGAGGAGATAAAGTTATCAGGAAAGAGCTTATCATGTAGCAAGCATAGGGACTTGGGCTTTCTACTGAAGACCAAAAACAGCCCAACCTCTTTTAGAAGACAGGAACAAAGCCCAGTTACTGTTTGTACCAAAGATGAAGGTAGATGACAGAACTTCAAAGAGAATGATACTGCTGTTCATCAGACTATTTCTTACTTTTATTCCATCTGTGTTAGCTCAGAATCCTGGAGTCTTCCACATCAGGCCAGAAAAAGGAGGTGATTACTGTTTCCTTTTCCCTTCACAGTGGATAAAATCGTATCAGGAAGACAACAAGAAACTCTGGTTTGACCTTGAGTCATTTACTCAGAACTTCACCTATTCAGCCATGTGTTGCTTGCCTTCATTCTTTGGGGAAGATGATAATGATGGTGGTGGATTTAGTACAAGAATTGCATCCATCAGACAGGGAAATTGCAATCTCTTTCAGAATGCAAGACTCCATCAGATTAACAGTACAGGGGGGCTTCTGATTCTTGGTGGAGACGCTCCATATCCAATGAAAAGCTTGAGATCTGGATACAACTGGGGCCACTGTGAAGAGATTACTCTCCCAGGATTTATGCTCAGTGATGTGGATATCCTTTATTTAATATTCAAAAATCTGATTAGAAATTTGTTATACAAAACTGGAATCATCTACTTGATGGCAATGGGCACAGTCACCATAGGAAGCTACTGGGCAGGAAGCACAGAAAAGAAAAAACAAGACAATATAAAAAATCAGGGTCAAACCCAAGATTTTGATGAGATATCAATTGATACCAATATATGTTTCACATGTACCTGTATGGTAATGGGCACTGTCATGCTTCTTTCTCTCTACTGTTTCTATGATTATATGATGCATGCAATGATTGGCATTTTCTGTATTTATGCATCTTTTAGCCTATACTGGTGTTTGACTCCATTTGTGAACAAACTCCCATTTGGGCAACATTTAGTCCATTTTCCATATTTTCATAAAGATCTAGAAATCAGAGCACTGCTTCTAGCAATGCTGTGTTTGTCTGTCAATGCAACCTGGATTATTTTCCGAAATGAAAATTGGTGGAGTTGGGTTTTGCAAGATGTTTTAGGAATTTCAATTGGCATTTACCTTCTGAGAACAGTTCACATGCCTACCTTAAAGAACTGCAGCTTGTTTCTGTTCACTCATTTGTTTTATGATATACTTTGCCTGTTAGTCACACCTTTTCTAACCAAAACAGGTAAAGACATTACAGATATGACAATTTTTGGGTCATCCAACTCAGAAGAGATCCCTTTTCTGTTGAAAGTACCAATATTACCATCAACATCCTTTCTGGATAATGCTTCATTTACTGCTATAGGCCTTGGAGATGTTGTACTTCCTGGTTTCTTGGTAGCTTACTGCCACAGATTTGATGTTCAAGTTGAGTCTCCAGGGATCTATTTCCTAGCTTCTATTCTGGCATACAGCTATGGTCTGTTGGTGACTTTTGTGGTAGCAACATTCCTACAGGCAAGTCAGTCAACTCTTCTATATTTAGTGCCTTGTATTCTCATCACTACATTGACTGTTGCTGCTTTTCGCAAAGAAATAGTACTGTTTTGGACAGGTATTGAATCTGAAAATGAGATTATTCAACCTTCCTCACAAAAAGTCATCAAACATTCAATTACACTGAAAAAGTCAGAGGAACAGCTCCATGAACTAGAAGAGGAAAAAGATATTATTACTGTCACATTCCACCTAGAAGAGCTTAATAGTGACAACATATTCACAAAGCAATTATCTGACCAAAAGAAACACACAGAGAAGATGTATTGCACATTAAGCCACGCAGCACTTCTCAATCAACATCTGGTGTACCAAGAGCTGATTGGAGATGCTGAACAACAATGTCTGGTTGGAAAAAATAACCACTCATCTATACAAATTTGCAACAATCTGGATGATTCAGATTGATCAAATGCAAGTCCATTAAACTTCCTTTGGGGCAGAAATCACTACACTGTCATTTTTATTGTGAAAATCAATAATTTTGAATCACTATACATCTATACTGGTACAGCCACTACGGGTGTCACTAACATGACCAAGAAACAGAGCTTGACAGAAATCTATGGCTAAAAGGCCCAGCTATACAGATAGCTGGGATAATAACAGGCTTGACTTTTATTATCTGAAGTTATCAGGAACAAAAACAATGCTTAGGGATGCATGACTTCCCCCCCCCAGAAATAACAATTACAATTGGCTTCTAAGTGACATGCCAGGGCCAAACTCCAAGACAAAATGTGAACTGCATTTAACTTATGTTTAAATTTAAAATTGATTGTAGCTAATAATATTATCCAGTTTTATATTTAATATTTTTTGCCTTGTTTCTGGAAGTCACATCAAGGTTGCATATGAATCTGAGCTTTCAATCGGATACTGCTGCAAAATCTGTTCTCTATTCATGATGTTGTGATTTGTATAGTCTGCATGAACAGGAACTACACAAAGAGGTGCAAGTTGTGTCTTATCTTCAGCTAAAAGACTACTATTAATTCTATTTCCACATATAATATTATGCATTTTGTCAAGTTTTACTCCATCGGTAAATACAGATGGCAGAGTACCTGTCAATTTGACATTGAAACATGCTAAGTTACTGTTAATGTTAACAGAGGGGAAAGGACATGAAAATTGTTAAATTTAGTTACTCAAAGACTGTCACAGTCATCTGACAAGATTTAATTACAGCTTTTAGATTTCCCTGTATTTGAACTGCAGTGTAATTCAATACACTATTAGTTATTTTATGGAAGAATACATTTTGTAGAATTAAATGGAAACTAGTATAAGAATTACTCAATGAAAAATAAAGCAGAAAAGTTTTTGTACCATACGTAAGCTAGAATTGAGATGAGCAATCAAACTAGTCTGCATGCAGTGCCTCTGTACCTTTCCTAATTAAAAAAAAGTTTTCAACATAAAGATCCCTCATCTTGTTCTCGAATATGCTGCATATTTGAACTTGTTTGTAAACATTTGCAGTACTCTTTCTCTTTATTCTAAATTTAATTCTGTTGATCAGTCATTTGTTCTGTTTGGGTATTTTTAATGAAAATTGAACACCAAAAATGTTATCAAAGGATTTATTTTGCTCAACCTACACTGCTGCAGAAATATTTATACAACTTTGCACAGTGCCAACATGTTACAAAATCTCATACTATTGGCATATGCTTATAAATGGATTTATTATCCTTTCTCTTGGCAACTTTGGTGACACTTCATAATGATTCAGACTTCAACTCAAATAGTTGTTTAATGCTATAATCCCTTTGGCATATCCTAGCTTTTCAGTGCCACAAGTTAAAATTCCTGTCTTTACATCATCTGAGAAAATAATATTTTTATTATTTTATATATTATATTAATATATTAATATATTTATATTTCTAATTATTAATCAGTTTAACAGCTTCTTCCTCTATTTATTCATATATATATATACATTATCTCTTCACTCAAAACAGGTGAAACCAAAGAACAAACTCATAAAATAATTTAAAATTAACCACAACAAATAAACTTTAAAGCAACCAGGGCAAATCCATTTAAAATCCATCAAACTTCAACAGATTTTATTGCCAGTCTAAAAAATAGCAAAGATGAGTTAAATATTATTTCTTTAGAAAGGGGATTCCAAAACCAAGATGCTAGTATAGATAAAATTTTGGTATGTATCTCCATCCATTTAATCCTTTAGCATTCAACCCTTCTAAAGCAGATTTAAAGTGATAGCAAGTTTCACATATCTTGACCTTTAACCAGTTAGCTTATTTAAACACATATGAACTGGGCCTAAAAACGGACTCAAAGCCATTTTTTAAAATTCAAGAGTGGTTCATAAAGCTATAAAATTTGCAAAATCTGCCTGCATCAAAACCCAATTCAATTACCACATTTAGATACTAGCTTGTTTCCCAAAAAATAAGACTTATTTTCGGGGGATGTCTCATGCAGCCAGACATCCACTCCCTCCTACCATCTGCTTGCCCACAGCTGCAACAGCTTACAGGGCTTCCCAGGACAGACCCACTTTTTGCCTGGACAGAGAAATGACGGAGACTGGAAGCTTTGTCTACTTGCAAATGGGTCACTTTTAAATGGAGCGATGAGCTCCTTCTAAGCGAGAAGTGCGCAGCGAAGCCAGAGGCATGGGGTGGAGAGGAGGTGATCCCAATGCACTGCCCACTCGGCTTGCCTGCGGCCACACCGACACATCAGAATCGCTGGCCTCCTCCCGTGCCTCTGCCTCCGTCTGCTGCCGGTGCCTCTGCGCAAGCTCCCATGAGCCTCTTATGAGCCAGGCAGCCATGCAATATGTCCAGAGTACCTTTCTCTGCCCCCCCCACACCTCTGCCTCCCTGCTCATACTTATCTGTGTTGCGCCAAGGGATCAGTGGGCTACAGCTGCTGACAGACACCATTGGCCCCTGCACACTCGCCGCCTCTTCTGCTGGCCACACCGATCCCTAATTTTTAGGCTTATTTTTAGGGTAGGGCTTATATTAAGCCCACTCCAAATAATCAGGCTAGGGCTTATTTTGGGGGTGGATCTTATTTTGGGGAAAACACAATAGCAATACTTTCCCAATATTCTCCAAGAGTGGCTCCACACTAAATTGCTATTATCTAGATTGATGGTTGACCATAAGTAATTATGTGCAGATTCTAACCAAAGTTCATCTTTTCCTCTTAGCCACCAAAGTGGTAAAAAAATCCACACTTCTTTGAAGATTTTTTTTTCTTCACTTGAGTGGAAACCTAATCTACTCAAGTGAAGAAAGTGGGTCAAATCCTGAAAATTAAGATAGGGCTGACTATGGAGAGTCTTCTGATTATTCTTACCAGCTATGCCAAGATAAATAGTTCACAGAAATTAAGTTACAAAGTGTACTTTTCCCTGAAAAATATCAGAGTCAACTTGCTGGCGATAACATTTCTGCTCTTTCTATTACTCTGTTAAGCAAGGTAGCTCTGGAAACTCTCCTTTCTTCAGGCATGTTGTGATAAATTGTAGAAAAAAAGTTTTGTTATTATTTTAAAATGATTCCATCTCGCCCAATCTTCCAGGCTTTTCTAGAAGGACCCATCATGCATATGAGAGATCATACAAAGCAAATCACCCATATAATGAGTAAATCAAGACACAAAGCAAACTATCTTTTTGCAGACGTGTTTCCAACTATTAGCAGTCAGGTTGCTACTTTTGTTCTATCATTTAAACTTACCCATAGAATGAAATATTTAAGTTCTCAGTTGCAGTTCTGCTTTTATCTTGGGTCAACCTTCTTATCTCTAAAATTTCTTTTAATGAGTTTAATAAGTTATAGAGATGTCATTAAAAAACTTCTCTGTTAGAACTGCTACCTAAGATGTTCTTAGGGCTTTTGATTAATTTTGTATTCAATATCTCTTCCTGGATAAAGATTTTAAAATAACACTGTAGCTAAGTTTAAGAGTAAATAAAATTTACTTCATCACTGTAAGTAATCTAGTGTTATCATCATCATCATGCTATCATTTGTTTTAGTCTGTGACCATAATAGAATTTGATTCATTAAATGGTTCTAGAAAATCAGCAACTAATTTTCTGCTGTGTTAATTTAAAATTTATAATAAAAAGACATTTTCATATCTTTTACAGGTAGTCCTCGACTTACGACAATTAAGCCCAAAGTTTCTGTTGCTAAGTGAGACATTTGTTAAGTGAATTTTGCCCCATTTTACAACCTATCTTGTCACAGTTGTGAAGTGAATCACTGCAGTTGTTAAATTAGTGACTCGGTTGTTAAGCAAATCTGGTTTTGCTTTGTTAGGTTACAAAAGATGATCACATGGCCTGGGACCCTACAACAGTCATAAATATGAGTCAGTTGCCAAGCATCTGAATTCTGATCACATGACCATGGAGATGCTGCAACAGTTGTAAGTGTGAAAAACGGTCGTAAGTCGCTTCTTTCAGTGCCATTGTAACTTTGAACATCACTAAATGAACTGTTCTAAATCGAGGACTACTTGCAATTAATCCAATATACTTGTGCATTAACTAATACAATCATACTATCTTGCATAAAGTCATAATTTTTATTTATTTGAATCATGCCTTTCTTATTTTTACTCCTCCTATTTTCCCCACAACAACCCTGTGAGGTGAATTGGGCTGAGAGTGTGACTGGCTCAAAATTACCCAGCTGGTTTTCATGGCTAAGAGTGAACTTAAACTTTTCTAACCTGGTGCTTTAACCACTAGACAAAACTGGTTCTTAATATTATTTCTATTCCATTTTGTGCCTTTGTACCTTAATTTCTGCTGGCCAATCACATAGTAAACATAATTGATGATACAATAATATAAAGAAGATAATAATATAATATAATATAAAGAAGAGAAGGTAATGTAGAATTTTCAATATAAATAACCTACCAAATATGTTTGTGGAATGTCCTTTCCTAGCAATAGGTTTCAGTTCATTATGTCCCCATCCATACTGCCGATAATTATCCCAGGCATGTTTCATCATCTACAAAAAAGAAAGAAAATTCAAATGTTAGTATGTACGTATCGCTATGACCTGTCGATGTTTTAACAAAAAATATTTTTACACATTCATCTTATTATACGCACAGATCTTCTATTAATCCTTGAAATCCACTGATTCTCTTCACTTTATATTTTCTCATTGTTGCCTATGTTTATATCTGTATTAAACTGTTTCTTATCTTTGCATGGTACCTAGAGTTGCTTTGGTGATTGCAGTAGCTAATAAATTTATTCAATAAAATAAACCCCAAATAGAGCTTAAAAGTCTGAAAATTATAATATATTTCAAATTTTAATAGTTTAAATCTAATCCAGGTTCCCTGCATGGAAGAACTCCTAGCAAATAAATGGAGATGCATCCTACTGAACAGGAACATGGCAATATTCACTTATTATCAATATATTAAAATGATTATAGTGTATATTTAATACACATATGTGTGTATGTGCACGCGCGCGCATTCATAACATCACCCTATTTACAAAGCAGTATGGGTTGTTTTGTCTCTCAGTTGCATGGCATGATTCCAGAAGTGGTCGCAAATTGTACTCTCGTATTGCTGCTGCTTCTGGAATCACACTATGTGGCTGCAGAACAAACCACTCTATTTTGCTGACTTAACGTGGTTTGCAATCTTGTTAAGGCAGCAAAATGGGGTGGTTTGTCTTGTGCTCGCCATTTTATTCCCGCCCACAAGAGAGTAGGGAGGAAATGGTTAAGTCATTTCCAAGTCACCACCATGTGGTCTAAGGTAATGTTGCAGAAGAAGGGCGTGGCCTGCCCTTCTTCTGCAACATTACCTCCCGAGATCTTCACAGAGTGTGGAATGGGTAATGGGTGTGGGGATCAGGGCCAATTGCTGTAAGATCCTAGGGGAGGTAGCCTGGAGGGAGAGAGGCAGTGTGAGAAAGGCAGAGGAGTACTGCAACATCCCTGCAGTCAGTCATAAGGGCAAATAACTATAGGGGTGCTACAACAACCATAACTTTGAAACGGGCTAGTATGTAGTTTGGGGGGGGGCATCTATCATAACTTCAAATTGCCATTAAGTGATCAGTCGTATGTTCAGGACTATCTGAATTCACAATCTTTTCCCTACATTTCTTCAGGATATTCTTCAGGAGCCCTGGGTTACAATTTGCATCACCTCAAAGTGCATAACGACTGGGCAATATTCTTTGTGATGATTATAAGAAAGGTTTGGTAGTTACCTTATTAAAATTTACCTTAGCTACAGGCATGATTACATTTCACTTACATAAGATAATCTATACAAACTACTGCCAAACAATGCTGCCAGTTAACTGCAAAGAACCTGTTCAGGAGTCAAAACTAACTTGAAACCCCCCCCCCAAAAAAAAGCCCTATACAAACATTATATTTATTTAAAATCATTCACATCCTGAGTTGCATGCTCATTGCTGAGTCATGTACTACAGTAAGTAGGAGGCTATATTTATTAAATAAATAATTAAATTGCAAACTGGTAGCATTTAGATAGCAAAAATTCCAAAAGCCATGCTTCTCACATCAATAAAGATAAGGAGGTAACAATCATTGACATAACTCATTACCTCTTTAATTTTATCTCTTTTTTCTCGTATATCTGGATCCACTGGATCTCCACTGTTTATTCCTACAAGATTTGGCACGGGGACTGGTGGCAGAGGATTGCTACTTTTGCTTTTCAAACTTTTTACAATGTTGTTTTTCTCTGTCTGAATTTCTGCTTGGATCTCATCTCTTGACTTCTTCAGTTTCTCTTTTGCTTCCTCTAGTGCTTTTTCATGATCTGCACGAATTTTATTTCTCAAACGTTCTTCTTCTTCCCTAAATATAAAAACAATAATAAAACTAATTTTTAAAGGTAATTAAAATTTTGTTTTTGAAAAATGTTGTGAACAAAACACATTAAATTCTGGATTTAGTCTGTTATTATCCAAGAATCTATTAAGTATCCTAAGCATAAATGAAGATAACTTGCAAGGTAACTATTAATGTACTGGTATTGGAGGATTTAAAGAAATCGCATCAAAGAAATTATACCAAAACGTTGCCACTAAAAAAAAAAAGAATATTTAAAACCTTTTTTAGATAATCAAGAATTTCATTTCATTTTAATAATTAGTAGTAAATTGTGCAAGCTATCCTATATGCTGGCATGCATCATAACAGATAAAAACACTTGAAGGAACATCTAGATTTATGTTTTGTGCCTGTGATTTGATGTACATGTGAAGGCAAAGAAAAAATATATGAGTTTGATCAGAGTGGGTTCCTACCAGTTCTATAGAACCGGTAGTAACTCCGCAAGGACGTAACTGGTTCCATCTGTGTCTCCGTGGGCGCCACCATTTTGGATTTTGCTTCTGCACAGTTTTTGATTGCTTCACCCACACACACGGAGTGCAACCCTGAGAGAACCGGCAGCAAAAATATTCACAACCCACCACTGACTTTGATGTAGGATCTGGTTCCCATGTTAGCATCATTGTTTTGATGTTTTTGCTCTTTGTCAGAAATCAGTTTTAAAAAAGGTCTGGATAGTGGATGTGGCAATTCCTGGAGACAGCAGAATAGAAGAGAAAGAACTGGAGAAGATAACAAAATACAAAGACCTACAAATAAAAATAGAATGACAGTGGCAAAGGCAAGCAAGGGTGGTACCAATAGTAATAGGCGTCTTGGGTACAATCCCAAAACAACTGGAGCACCATTTGAACACCATTGGCATTGGCAAATTCACAGTCAATTGCAAAAGGCAGATTTAATGAGAACAGCTTCCATCCTGCGACAATATCTGTAACACCATCAAAAATCCAGATTTACGTATCCCAGGTCTTTGGTAAGGACTCAATAGGTAGACAAAAATGCCAAAGCCAGTCTAAATATCTGGCTGTGTGTTGATCAGTAATAATAGTGGTAGTAGTGGCAGTAGTAGTGATAAAAGAGGAAGTAAAAAAGATAATAAGGATAAATACTACATCCGACTACATGGGTTAATATACATAGACATTAGACAGTACTGAGAGAAGTAGGTGTTCAACAGGGTGATGGCATGAGAAAAACTCCCTGTATTTAATTGTTTCGGCATAGAATGCTCTATAGTAGGGGTGGGTCAAACTCAAGGCCTGGGGGCCAGATGCGGCCCGTGAGGTGCTTAGATCTGGCCTGCGGAGCCACCCTAGAAACAGCGAAGGACAAGCTCGCAGTACCCATGCCAGCAAAAACAGAGCTTGCGAGGGCTGCATGTACCCCTCCCAAGCTCCATTTTCACCGGCAGAGATTGCATGAGGCTGTCACAGCCAAAAATTGAGCTCATGAGAGCCGCGGGCAGAACTTCCAAGCTCCATTTTCACGGAACTTCCAAGCTCCAGTGGGACCATCTCACCGAATGTTTAATATCCTCCTCCTCACGTTCATATAGTGTTTCCACTTCAATAGCCATGCCAAACCTAGCACGAGGGATCTCTCCATGCTGGGTGCTACAATAAAGTTCAAAGTCTCTATGTCTGTCCCCATCCTCATCTCTATTGGCTCAATGAACTTTGCTGGCCCCTGCCCGCTATTGAGTCATCCAGCTTGCAAAAAGCTATGGGCACTTTAAGTTGCTTGAGTTTTAAGCCTAGTTTCTCAACTAGGGCAAGGTTGACTAGGCACCTGGTGCAACCTGAGTCCAGGGGGGCCCACTAGGTTCTTCTTGCACACTGAGGATGGAACTACCAGTTCTATGGAGATAATCACCGGGATGACTGGGCAACTTACCAAGGGATCATTGTCAGAGTCAGTGTCACTCTCTATCAGTGTCACTCTCCATCAGACCATCAGTTCGAACAGTCGGGGTTCTCTCAGCATCCTTGGAGGATGGGGTGAACTCAGCGACTTCCACTCCCTCTAGGGCTGTGTGTTCAGTTCTCTGAGGTGGCTTCGCTGGCTTCTTAATGGGTCTCGAAAGTGTCTTCTGGGCTGGGTGCATAGCTCAGCATTCAGCAGATCAATGCCCCTCCTTTCCGCACTTGAAATAGCCGGTGGAGCATCATCATGGGCTCTGTTCATTGGCTGGAAGATTCTTTTCCATGAGGGAACTTTGTCACCTCAACTTCACAGCCACCCGCTTGTTGCTTGGGGTCTCTGTTGAACTTCACACCGAAGGTCGGTGTCTTGTGATCCCTCTGCCTCGCTGGCAAAACTCCAGCTGGTGGTACAGGCTGGACCACTGGACCTGTGGGTGGCTGCGGAGTTGAGGTGGCTGCCGGTGCTGTGGGAACAGATGCCCCTGTGGCTGTGGGTACGGCTGCACCATTCCCCGCTGGGGCGGTGCTATTTGGGCAGTTGGCTGCGTTCCTTGAGTCAGTTTGCATGCTTTGAGGTTGCTGAAAGCTCCCCTCAGGAACCCTATGGCTTGTTCCAGCATGCAGCCCTCTTGGTCCAGTTCCTCCATGGCCATTTTTTCCTCAAGCTCCAAACATGGCTCCCTCTGGCAACTGCCATGTCCCCCGCAGATGAAAATCACCCCCTATTCTTCCCATTTTTCTTTCTTCTTACCCTAAGAGACCACCAGGGCCTCAGCTGGTTGTAACAGGCTTCCGCCTAGCCATTCAGAGGGATCCCCTGCAGGGGGTTTCGATGATGCTTCCCCCCAGGCTTCTGCCTCCTCCTGGTCGCTCCCTTGAGCTGACATTGTATGCAAGATCCCCATAGTAGAGGTGTTTCTCCAGGCTAACCATCACTGCAGCTCTAGCATAATGTCAGTAAAGGAGGATGCTGGCTGCAGTAAAGTCAGGCTACAACTAAATTTCCTGTGCAGAAATGTTACAAACGTTTCCCCTCATCCCAGCCCTCCCCCCTACCCCATGACCAGTTCATTTGCAACCAACTAGGTGTTTTGATAAACACCAAGATGTTTGGGGTAGTCCATATTCCAATCTCAGGGTACATGTCCTTGAGCCTGACACAAACTGGTACTGTGCTTCCCTGGCCTTAATCAATTGTTGTTCCCCGTCCCATTTTTCCATCACATCCCCATACCTATTGCCCATTTGTTCTCCCTGTGCCCCGTCCCTCTAGCCTTTGATGGCAGGATGCCAGCAAGACACCAAGCTGAAGATTTAGTGACTTCTCATTCGAAGTGGTTGGGAGATATAATGACTACACAAAATAGAAATATTTCAAATGTATTGACATTAATTCTCACTTTAAACATTTGAGAAACATAACTTTGTCTTTTTGGTGAAGGTAACATTTTTAATATCAGAAGTTATGTTTAAATTTTAACATTACTAAGAAATATAGTTTTAAGCAAAGTTAAAATGGCTTACAAAGCAGCTTTTTTATAAAGATGATTTTTTAAAATATTTGATCAGCTTTAGAGGTTTTTTATCTTAAAGTAATATTAAACTTATTTTTTGCAACATATTCACTAGTACAAAGCAATCACTTTTGTCAACATTTCTCTGAATTCAACAACCAGTGTTGCAGCTATATTTTAATGTCCCTTATCAGATGAGGAAAAGTCACTGCAAAATCCCAATGTTTATTTATGTGTTCAGTGTACCATTGCAATCTACACTGACCTCTGGCAGTTAACTTCAATAAAAGCAGAATATATATCCCATTCAATAATATGATAATGTCAGACAGGGCCAATTCTTTGTCCTACAAATGCTCTTTGGGATGCTCAATTTTCACCTCACTTTTACTAATTTGATTTCAGTGAAATGATTTTTAAATAAAATAGAAACTAGCTGAAAACCAGTTCCTATAAATCCTCTGTTTTTTAATGGTCTCAGAAGTGCGAGACCAGCAACATGTCTTATTGGAGAACATGTACTAGATACCGGTAGGTTAATTCTATATAAAGACAGCAAAATACCTATGAGCTGATCTTATACATTAAACCCAGCATTTTGAGCTACTCTTGAAAAGTACTGATAACCAACAAAGCATTTGCAACACAGGGGTCATATTTCTATATCAACTTTCACTTATAAATTGCAATGTTTTGTACCAATTATAATTTCTGAGTGGTCTTCAAAGGAAGCCCGATGAAGTATGCAGAGTAGCATTGCAGCAATTAGATAATATGGGTAAACAATTTTTGACAAAACTTTCTGTTCCAAATAGAAGCTGCAACTTGCCACAGCCTCTACCTGGCAACCAGCAGTAGTTATGTCCAGGAGAAACTCCAAGTTAATGGACCTGTTCCTTCAGAGTTACAACCAGAGCCACAGGGAAACATTCTGAAAGCAGATCCATCTTGCTATTTTGTCCCATCCAGGAACCAACATCTTCCAAACATGAAATCAAGACCTGTGTAGCATCTCAGTTTGGGGCTTAGGTCAAAAAAGCTGTTTATTCAAATGATTCTAACAGCATGACCACCATCCAATTCACATGGAATAAAAGAGGAAGGGAAGCACAACGAGACTTGCAAGATTCTGTTACTATAGCTATTCTAATAGCTATAGTATACAATTTATATTGTTTTATTTGTTTCCTAGTATGATTTGATTGCTTATTAGTAACCTATGACTATCACTAAGTGTTGCATGTTATGATTCTTGATAAATGTATTTTATTTCTATGTACACTGAGAGCATATGCACCAAAGAGAAATTCCTTGGTTAATAAAGAATTCTATTCTATTCTATAATAGGCTACAATGAGGAATGTTTGCCAAAATAGATGGTGTTTTAAACTACAGTATTAAATGGAAAAGTCTTTAAAACTTTCTGTTTATCATGGTGATGGATCTGCATTGCAAATCACAGCACAGTCAAAGTGTTATTCTAGAAAATCCTGTGAAATATAGCATCCAAGCACTTCATGTGACTGTAGCATGGAACTGAAAACCTTTTCCCCCAATAACAAAGCTTTTTTCTCCACAATAACAAAGAGCACAAGGGCATGTTACAAAGCTTTATGCTAAGCTAAGGAAGTATAGAAGGTGGCCTGTACAGCAAAAAAAATGAAACTTGTACATACTGGATGAACTTCTACAAATAATCCTTAACCTATTATCACAATTGAGAACAGAATTTCCACTGCTAAAGATGTGGTCTTTAAGGGAGTTGTGCCTGATTTTATCATCTTTTTTGATATAGCCATTAAACGAATCACTTCAGTGAATGACACAATTGTTAAATGAATCCAGCTTCCCCCATTGATTGTCAGAAGCCTGTTGGGAAGTTTGCAAATGGAGATCACATCACCCTTTACGCTGTAGCTGTCATCCATGTTGGTTAAAAAGTACCCAAATTTTGACTCACACGACCACAAAGATGCTGCAATTATTGCAAGCGCAAGAATCAGTTTTAAATCACTTTTTTCAGCATTGTGGTAACATCAAACAGTCATTAAATGAATGGTTTTTAAGTCGACTACCTGTAGATAGTATTAATTTGTTTCATTTGTTTTAAAAAAAATGTGAATAATGGTTTCTAAGGTTTTGGGACTGGCACTTTTGGAAACTTGCTTCATATCCATACTGTCTTGTAACTGATTGTAGTGCTGGGAGGAAGGGCATGTCTAAGAACCAGTTGAGGGAGGATCAGCATCTGCAATGCTCACAGTGTTCCCCAAGTGGTAAAGAAACTGAGCGCATAAGGGTGATGTGAGACATGCTTCCTTTGTACAGATCTATATCAGAAATTATTTTAGCTGGTAGATTTCTGCAGTTGAACAGTTATTCATCTTTACCCATATTGGCCAGCCAGAAAATATGATCTATTGAAATTAACTGGTCACACACTTTTCATTATAAAATGACACCTCCCCCCCAAAAATGATACAATGTAGTAAAAATAAAAAGTACTACCCTTGCAAAGAACATAAAATAAATAGTGAAAATAGCATGAAATAATAGCAGTAGAAATTTAATTCAAAGCCTGAACAAACAAGTAGATCTTTACTTGGTGCCAAACGCTTACAAGAAAGATACATGTGCAATTTCAATTCTACATTTAAGGCATGTTTTTTCCCCCAAGAATATCCTCTCCAGAATTGCTGCACAGTAAATCTCTGGCCCTGAATCTTAATCACAGAGCAGATACATAATGGCAGCTGTGATCATGCTGATTTATAACTTCGTGGCCTGGAAAACACAGTGCAAAATTATGAGCTGTGTGCAAATATGCACACAGCATTTCTGCGTGCACAAGTAGTACAGGAAAGATAAGTCACATACAGCCCCCTCATGTGTTCTTTTCCTTATATTTTTCCTTTTCATGTTGCTAGGAGAGAGACGGTTCATTTTGCAATATTCCTGCAAGGGAACTGTTCAAAATTGAGAGGAAGTGTAAAAGCAACACAGAGCCAGAACAAATGCTGCTCCCTGAGTGACTATGTACAAAACTAGGTCAACAGCTTGTCTGACTGTCAGGAAGGAACCCCAATTATTAATAAAATAAAGCAGAGTGATGGAGAGACAGAAGAAACTATTTTAAATTTTGGATTTATTATTTTTAAAATAACTGCAGTATATTTTAATTGTACTAGTTTGGGAGTTCATTTTGCATTTGTTTTGGCGTGTTGTTTCCCCCCCCGTAATTAGCCACCGGTGATTGTCAGAAAAGTAGGTTTATAGGAATAATAGCAGCAACCACCAAATAAAATCAGGGCAATCTTCCCCCTAAGGCTTGCTTTGGCAAACCATTATTCTACGGATACATTTTAATTAAAGTCTGCAATCTTTAGGTAAGATTTTATGACTGAAGATACTGTTAGATTTCAGCATAATTAATCCTTGCAATATTTTGGGTAGTTGATCACTGCGTAACAATTACATCTTCTCTGTTCTGTGATAAGTGCAGGGGTGGTGGATTGCTAAAACCAGAAACAGTTTGTAACAATAGAGAGATCCAATCAATTTTGATGATTCTAATGATGATTTACATTCTGAGATTCGCACCACTGCCGGTTTGCTATTGTCTTAGCTATAGATCAGTCCTGGCAAGCTAACTGTTCTATTGACTTAACTTGTTTTTTCCTTCCACCTATGCCATTAATTACTTCAAAAATATGGGTTCCTTAATTTAAAGATGGGAAGCCTGAAACAAAAACACATTTCTCTGTGTTAAATGTAGAGCAGGGCAGCTAAGGGCTTTGTCTTTTTATTTTTCCCTTGCCATCCTTGAAGTATAAGTCATTCATCCTAGATGCCCTCTGAAAGCATCTTTGAAGCACCTTAATTTTATTCCTTGGCTCCAAAAGGCCTTTTACTACTTCTTTTGGAATGCACATGATTGCACCAAATGGTGGGTATTTTCTGAAATGCTCTAAAGCTCGTAGCTTTTTTCCTCCTGCTCAAAATTGCTCACATGAAATGAATGTAAAACAAAGAAGTGAGGTAGTTTCAGAACACTATGTTTGATCAATGAACATGTTGAGCACTTGCCTTTTTGTGGCATGCAAATGAAATCATTATTTTCTCTGCTCTGTGGGTAGAAAGTTCTGCTGTAACATGACTTCCCTCTTTAAATGGACAATACCCCCAACATTAACAGCGTCTGCCTTAAAGAAAATACACCTCAGTTATTATGTTTGCAGAAGTGTTGGTTGTTGATTATTTTAATTAAGATCCTGCAATGGATTATCTACAACACTGTCTGAAAATACTTATTGGAGAAAATGAACAGATGGTTTGTTTGTTTGTTTTGTTTTGTTTTTATGGCTGGTCAATTGTGTTCATCTAGTGCTCAAGGGATAGCATCCAAGGCACATAAATAAAGATTTCTGTGCCTTATTTTAAGATGAGTGTACACAGAGAAATATATTTACTTAGCACATGGCATGTTGTACATGAACTAGCAATATATATTAACATATTTTAATAAACACAAGAAAATATATATGTTAAAAATATCTATGTTCAATACTAATGTCTAGGTCATCTAACCACTGAAACATGACATTACTTATATTTTAAAAAATCAGATACTGCTCTGGTATATGCCCTCAGCTTCCAGCCAGTCACAATGTGATCTACATTTTGACAAGGGGCCCCAGTCACACTAAGGGGAGGATGCCATGTCCCATTTATACAGAGAGTCCCAGCAGATGCCCTGTGTTCCATTGATAAATCCTTTCATGGCTTCTTTGATTTGTACAAGAAAAGTACTGTAATTCACAGCCTGCCAAGATTAAAATTGCTGAATTGAATCTGTAATTTTTAATAGAAAAAGCTTTGTCTGCTTATGATAGGTATGTTGGCAAAGATGAAAAAATGAGAACTACTTAATGTAACTTCTAAATGTGCTTGCGTAGAAATAAACCTGATTTTCTCCAGGTGCAGTACACTATGGCTCAGAAGTTATTCCAATTGTTCAGTGAGAATTATTCCCAGATACAGACTTGTACCTTATTGAATATTCTGGGTTCCTTTATACAAGATATTTATATAAAGTTATAAAATATTGAATACACAAGGATATTTCTTAGCGAAGTGCTTAAACTAGAAATTTGAGATGGACAGCATAGAAATTAAGAAATAAAAGTTAAAAACCACTAAAACAATTTAAAATCAGAAAACTTCAATAGAAAAATTAAGGATTAAAAAACCAAGATGATGGTGTGGCCTGATGGTTTTCTAATTCTAAATTGTTTTAGCAGTTTTTAACTTTTATTTATTATTATATATATATGTATATATATATTTGTTTTTTGAGATTTTCACGGGTGCCTGTATGTAGGTATTTTGTTGTTCGGGTTCTTTCCCGTGT
>JANHFT010003492.1:66657-82907 GCA_032467955.1 Pseudoxenodon macrops
TTCATTGTATACTCTGACAACTGATGTTGTAAGCTCTGGAAGAAACGGGAGGAAGATATTGTGAAGAAAAATTTGTATTAAATTTGTAGCTGGAGGAAGATATTGACATGAAAAATTTGTACTAAAATATGTAAAAAATTACATGTGGAAATGAAATGTGAAAATGAACTCTATGGGGGGAAAAAACTTTTTGCAAAAAAAAAATCTCAAAACAAAATGGGGGGATAATATTTTAATTCAGTAGTGGAGAAAGGCCTTGTTGACCTCAGTATGGCATGTAATTCTATTAACAGTCATTCTGTGAAAGAAATAGGCAGATCTAGACATGGAACCTCCTATGCCTGATTAAGGCCCTCTGAAAGTAGTAGACAAGGATGCTGTATAATATCTAGGTCTATGACATCCCATAATTCCTCTGGTGTTAGGCTGTCCACATGCTGTCCACATGCCAAAGTTACTTAATAAATTTATCAACATTTTATTTCCTAAGGTCATATTCTATGGATTTTCACTTCCATATTTCATCTTAGTCATCCATCAAACCAAAGATATTTTCAACAGAGGATCCTGGATATTAGTGCTCAAATTGACATAGAGACACTGGGTAACATCAAATCCTTAAAATGGCTGACCCAGAGCATTTTTCAACTAGAAATGACAGCCCTATCCAGATTTAAGCTCATGGATTCTATAGCAAAACAACTGTGATTTCATCATACCTTATCCAGCTAGGAGAGAGACTGAGAAAGAGAGGGAGAAAGAGGGGGGAGAAAGGGAGGGAGAGAGAGAGAAATAGATGACATATTTCATTATCCTCTTTGACTTCCAAGTATATGCTTCAGCCACAGCCCAGCATTTAAGGTTACTAATTGACAGGACAGCCCATTGGGGCACCATTAATAGGCTATCTTATCTCCTTCAAGGTACAAACATATGGGCAGTAAGAAAGACTGCCAAGTCTATAGTTAAAGCCATCCAACTGAAAGGACAGATTGGGGTCAACTGCCATGGTGATGACCTTATATGATTATTTCACTGAATAGTTTTATATAGTGCTATACTCTGTATTATTTTACTCTATTTTATTCAATATGATTATTTGACTAATCAATAAATGATAAGCAGATCTGAAACTGAACAGTAGTGGTATAAGGCCCTATAGTTAATAACAACACCATAAGGAACGTCAATGAATATGGCTTTTATGCTATATTCCAAAGGAGATCTCTTTCAAGAACCCACTATACTTGTCTATTTATTTATTTATTTGTTTATTTATTTGCCCAAGATGGTATTGGAGGAATATTGAGGTTATTAAGAGTATTCTGGCCAGAACTGGAACTTCCTAGCAATGAGCAGTTTTAAAAACAAAACAAAACTTTATTTCTGCAGATTATGTCTTCAAAAAAGCAGGTTTACAATAGAATGTATCTTCAAGAAAAACACAAGTCATATAAGAAGAAAAGGAACCTTTTATCCAGATGGAATATAATTTCTGTCATAAGGATTCTTTCACACTCTGTTGTATCTTGAACTTGTTAATTTCCTTCCAAAATGTTTGCTTAAAAACATCTGCTAATGCACATTTAGCTGAGCACTTTAATGTAAAGTATTTTTCCACAACATATCTCACCACCTACTTATCCAAGAGCTCAGATGTTCTGACTCTTGGTGCACATATCCTTGATCCATGTACATTACTATGGGTCATTGCCTCAATGCTTCAACTCAATATATACCGTATATGTTTTTCCCATTTTTTCCCTATTTTTATTGTTTTGTAAGTATAATTTCGATGTTAGCAGCCTGGATTTTCTAATCTGGACAGGATATAAAAGTTAGAAAATAAATATGTAAAATGACTTGACTTAAATATGTTACCCAGAGCTGAGTTGTAGGTTGGAAAGTTTCTGAAATAATTGACAATTTACTCCAGAATAAGATATTGTGATTTCACCCTAGGTACATAATAGTGTAAAATGAAAGGGAAAAAAATCTTGTTACCCAAGTTAGTAAAAATCAATTTCTCAACATATGTATATATTTTTTAAAAACTTTTAAAAAGTCCCAGTATTCTTCTTAAAAGATAATTTATATACCGTAATTCTGAAGGTGATAATGGCACATTTGTTGCACATTATTTAAAAGCTAGTTTGAGAGATATCCAAGATTAAATCTAAGCCTTTAATTTAATCTTAAATTTAATATTCCTGTGGAACATTAGAGGATGTTAACTTTCGGTATTAATAAAATTGATGGAACATGTTTCAGTTTCAGAATTTGGACACACTCATGCCTTCATTCCTTGCTTACATCTAATAATTTAGAAACAACAGGAAGGGTGCTTAAATACTAAGTCAAGACATGCATGAAATTTGTTTGCTTGTCTCTTTGAAATTCCGAAATGGCACCCACCGCTCCTGGCTGCGCAGCCCAAAGGACCACTTTCTATTCATCTAATGAATATGCAGAGTCCTGCGCCCTCATTCAGGGCCCCGGAGCGAGCGAGTTACTTCGCGACCCCCACCGCCCGCCTCAGGGTGGAGCAAGAAACTTTTGCAATCTTGGGACGGGACTGCGGTTGCCCCCTCCTTTCCCGGCACTGAGTCGGCGGCCGAACAGGGGTTCCCTTGGCCCTTTCTCCTTCTGCAGCGGTCTACCGACGGTAGCTGAAGAAACTCAGCCTCACGAGGCCAAGGCGGGCTGGCGATGGAGAAGGCTAAGCGCGCAGGCGGCTCCCAGACAGGTGGGCTGAGGCTGGCCGCTCTGCGCGGGACTCTGCCGGTGGGCTGGCCCTGTCTCGCTCCTCCGTTGGATGCCTAGACGGTGGGGAGACTGCAGATCCATTTCCCTGGCAGCAGCCTGGACCCTGGACGCCCGGGTCGTTACCTGGACAGGCGGGCGCTGCGTTCTTTCCTTTGGGGTAAGAGCAGCTGGCGTTTTGGGTGATCGCCGCCTACGAGCGTTGCTGCGCTCGGTGGCGCTCGCTTTCTAAACTTCTAAAAAGGGGAACTAGATGGAGCAGCCACTTGAGGGAGGAGAGCTGCAGCGGAACGGCTGGCTTGTTTAAAAAGATCGCGGTTAATACGTGTGGCCTCCGCGCATGCCTTGGCTTTTGAGTAGCGCATAATGGGGGAATCTTGGCGTTCCAAAAGGGATTTGCAGTTGCGGTCCTATACGCACCCATTTCCTTAGGCTTGAGAGAGACCCATCGCCTGTGGTGGAAATCAGCTGATGGACTCTACTGGCTCTCATACATTGGGCAGCAGCCACATCTAGGGCATATGGGGGTCCCCTTATGTTCAGTGGGTTTTGACTCTAGGTAAGTTTGCATAAGAAAGGTGCCCCAGGGTTATAATTATCAATGGGCAGTCAGGGAATGGCCTTCAGTTCTGCAATTCTTACTGAACATTTTTTTAATACTGCAAATCTTGTGTGTGTGCCCATGCATGGACAGCCAGGCATTAATGGGTCCCTAAATCCAAGAAGGAAGGGCAATTAGATTAATTACTGGTGGAATAAAATTTAAATTGGGATAACAAGAAAACAAGGTATTTTAGTAACAGATTATTAATTATCAAGATATAAGATGGTTATTATCTCTTTTGAATTGGCCTTAAAAGTTTGGTTCCAGGGCCTGATGCAGCCACTTTCCCTAACAATAGCATTTTAGGTAAGAATAAGGACAACATAACAGCTCCATCAGAACTGAAAGATGCAAATAGGAGAAAGTTTCCTTTGTGGTGATAATCCACTTCAAATTATATTGAACTGTTAAAAGGGGATCCACTTGAGATCTCACTCAGAGTCAGACTTGCAGAAAAAAGTCCTACTTTAGCAAATGAGTCAGTGTTTTCATGCTAGTTCTATACATAATCACTCAGGAAAATGTATTGTATTTTATGAGGTTTACAACCCATGTCTGCAAATCTAGGATTGCAACTCCTTTGCACTATGTGGTCTTGCAGACTACAGGAGCAGAAGTCTAAATTTATTCATATGGAAATTAATGCCATTAATAACAAAGAAATGTACTATTGTATGTACAATTTACTCAAAATGCATCTTGTAGCTGAAAAATGAGATTTCCTAAAAGAAAGGAATTCTGATAAAACAGTCTCTTTTAAAAATATTTTACTAATACTGTCATGTGATATGAAACTTTTGAAACTACAATAGCTTTGATGCCTTTGCTTGGTTTTCTAGGGTCTTTGAATATTCATCTACAATTTTCAGGTCTGTACCTTTTGTGCCCCTCTTAGGTTTGACCTGTATGTGTCAATGGAGGGTATGTAAATGGGATAGGTTCATAAACCATTGCCACTTTTGCTAAAAATTATATTCTAAACAAAGCAAGTTTTCAATACATGGAGGAAAATGGAAAAACAAGGCTCCAATTTGATCTTCTAAACTGTGCCATTTAAGAATGAAGAAACAAAATTCAGCTCCCAGAAATAAATCTCTTTTACACACATATACATATCACTTGTTATTTAATTGTAGATCTTGGCACATTTGGCTTTTCTGAGTACAAAAGTTGCCGCTGACTACAAATGAGCAGGAGATCTGACCGGTTTACTGGCCTGTATAGCCTGATTTATTTATTTAATAATAAAAAATACTTCAAGCTGTATATGTAGAAGTGCCTACTCCAATTTTTCTTCCCAACAGCTCTGTAAATGTGTCTGGGCTGAAAACGAATGACTGGTTAAAAGTCAGTGCACTTTCATGGCTGAGACTGAGGTTAAGGTTTAAATATTGATCTCTCCAATCTGGTAGCTCCCCTTTATCCCTTCATGGCACATAAGAGTCCAAATAAGACTAGGGATGGGGGGCAACTGATGAAAGCATGTCATGTTGCAATGTAATTCTTCCCCTTACAATCTTACCTGTGATGTTACGATGTCATGACAATGTTTTATCATGTTGGCCTACTACATTTAGGAATGGATCCTTCAGCCACTGCACCATGCTGAATGGTTGCATGGCCTGTATACATGAGTGAATGAGACTGGTGAAAGATTAATTAGGGGATATTTCACCCAATATTTCTTTTTTTCCCCCCCTCCAATAAAATCACTCATTGCTTTGAATTCTAGTAATTACTTCATGGGGTAACATCAGCATTATATACCAAAGACATCAAGTGATATTCATTCTTTCCCTCAGAAAGGATGACAGCATTACGGAGATAATGTCTCACTACCATGGATTTTTTCCAGGGAGGCTCTATGAGGCAACTCTGCTTCTTTTGTGCATCTATTATGACATCATACAAGCATGATAAGGGATGGAGCTTTCCTCGTAACACTGGCTTCATCATGCTGATTAAACCATTGGATCTAAAGAAGCCTCTGCTGTGATATTTTTTTAAGTGATTCTGGCAGAGTTGTTGTTGTTCTTATTCTCTCAATTAAATACACTTAAATAAGTGATCCAGTAAAAATATTGTAAATTAGTGACTCTAGTTGCAATGTTAGAGTGAATACATACATTTATTTCAAGCAAAAGATTTCCAGCGCATGATCTGAAGAGTACACCTCCTTGGTCTCTACCTAATGTTTAAAAGCTTTGCAACATTAGGGATAGTTGTAATTTATTCAAGGATAATATAATCCTAATATAAATAATATACATCACTGTTTAGTATACTTCATCGTAGCTGAGAAACCCTACAATCTCAGCAACTTCTATATGTGGCCTCACATTTTATGGCATATATATCTAGGATTATTACTTAATCATCTTAATGATTTAGTAATTATTCAATCACATTTAGTAACCAGGATTGTATTACTAATAATACTGCAATTTAAACCATTTCAAATATTTTAGATCTTCTCCTATATCTTAACATTTTCATTTTATAGCTTTTTAATCCCCCCCCCAGCTCTGCAGCTCTTTTTGTAGAACTGTGTTGGTTCTACATTTGGTCACTGAGCTCAGTAAAAGTTTACACTCTGTATTATGTTGGGAAAAGTAACAATAGTTTTACTAGACCCTGATTAAATGTTAGGATATTATGTTCATTTATTACTTCCTAAGAAACCTCCCAAGGAACTGCAAAATATTTAGAATAGTCATATGAACAGCAATTTGTTCAGCTGAAAGAATCCAGAGTTTCTTGAAAGTCAATCAGCTTGGAACAATTAGATCAGCTGTTTTACTAACTTGTTTGTTCCATTATTATTGCATCTAATTTTTTTTCATTCCAACTACAGCTAAGAGAATAGATTGAGCTCTAGATCTGAAAGAATCTAGACTTCAAATATACTATTAAATATTTTGGCTCAGATTATTGGTACTGATATACAACATATTACAATGGCATTAAGTTATCTACATTAACAGGAAATAAAGCCAAGCCAAACAATCTAAGCAACAAGAGGTTTCTTTTCCACACTTAGAGGTCACAAGAAATTTGAACATTACTACCCAGTTTTATTAGGATGAAGGTATGCTGAAGATCCATCATTTGGGCTTGTCATTTTATAATTTATAAAGATAATTTATATAATAAATAATAATACATAATAATAATAAAAAATATAATTTTAAATTTTAAATTTTTATAAAATTTATAATTTATACATTTGTAAGTTCTACAGAGGAATTATAGAGTCTGTCATTTGCATCTCTATAACTATCTGGTTTGGCTCTGCAGCCAAACAAGACAGACACCGACCTCAAGGGATGATTAGAACTGCCGAGAAAACAATTGCTACCAACCTGCCTTCCACTGAGGATATTGCACGAGTCAAAAAGAGGGCTGGGTAAATATCTACAGTCCCTTCACATCTTGGACATAAATTGTTTCAACTTCTACCCTCAAAACGATGCTAAAGGGTACTGCACACCAGAACTAGACACAAGGACAGTTTTTTTCCTGAATGCCATCATTCTGCTAAACAACTAATTCCCACAATACTATCAAATTATTTACTAAGACTGTATTATTATTATTATTCGCATCCTTCCTATTACCTATCTCTTCCCACTTATTACTATAACTTTGCTTGTATCTTTACAATTTATATTGTTTTATTTGTTTCCTAGTATGATTTGATTTATTAGTAACCTATATCACTAAGTGTTGTATCTTTTGATTTTTGATGAATATATTTTATTTTTCTTTATATACACTGAGAGAATATGCACCAAATACAAATTCCTTGTGTGTCCAATCACACTTGGCCAATAAAGAATTCTATTCTAGTCTATTCTATTCTATTCTATTCTATTCTATTCTATTCTATTCTATTCTATTCTATAATTAATTGAATTCACTGCTCAGGTGGCAAATGCAAATTGTAAATCAGACAGATTTACACTGAGCAGTATGTGTAACAGTACTGGTATAAATACTGATAGAATACAACATAGTCTTGCAGTGCTATAGTAATATTATTGCAAATATTAAATATTCAGTGCCTGCCAATCTCAGTTTGTCTATTAGCAAAACTTCATTTAAGGCCATTCATTACAAAATATCACAAAGCTACTGCCTTGCTCTTTCCAAGGTATTGCAATTCCATTTTGAGCAGGTGGATCACCACTTAGATGAACCATCAGAATTTCTATCTTATCTGGTCTGAACTCTGCATTTATTGGCCCTCATTCATACCAATCATAGTTGACCCTACCTGCATAGAATGGAAACGACTTACTCCACCCAGTTGCTTTCTGGGACAAGATAATCACAACTGTTGTCCTTGAACACTGTGGTGTTTTTCCTCTCAGTAGACTGTCACTGCTGCAAAGATTCACTATATTACTGAAGAAGTATGAGGGCACAGATACATTTACAGCTAGTGATTTCCATGGAATTCAATTATGGAAGTGGTGGTGCTCCTACCTATCTATGACATTTGGTAATAATGAGCAAGATAACTCTACTCTCCATAGATTTAAAAACAAATGTAAAATATGAGTTCCCCATTCTTAATGTGGCTCACAAATAAAAGGTTCTGTAAAGCTTTGGAGATGTCTGAAGGAAATGTAACAGCTAGAATTGATGAGAATAAAAACCAAGGGAGGATTCTTGCAAGAGTTTGCAAGCCCATCTCGGAGCAGATGGAGATACCAGAAGTTTAAGGATCCTAATCAATCCAAATCAGGCAGGCCAGAGCTTCCATGAATGAATTTTTGGGAGACCTTTATGTTGATGTTCTCCAGGTTTAGGGAGATGAAAGGCATTGAGAAGTTAGGGAGGAGGGGGTGACAGTATGCTGGATATGAAACAAAAGACATAAATTCTGGCTGGTTCATGTCTGGGATGTGAAAATTTGTCATCTTTTTCTGGGGAGGGGCCTCTCCACTTGGCTTTCAATTGAACTTAGTACGCAGTATACAGGCCCTTGGCAATGCCTGGCCCCACAAGGGATTAAACATAAGGTAAGGCACTGCCGCATGTCATGCAGAAGATCAAGCGCCCCTATGCTTGATGTACTCTATACCTTGTCAGCGCATGAACCATTTAATTTAAGTAACCTAAATTAATAAAGGAACAGATCTTGAACTAGTAACTAGAAATTTGTCATAGATTCATAACATATATGACTATTATGCAAAGAGTAACAGATAAATATAGTTGTGGATTTTAGGAGAAACAGTGGAATAGTGAGGAGAAGTGGGGAAGGGGCCTTGAAGTGAAAAGTATTGATTGTTTGAAAGGGGAGGCTAAAATGCAGTACTGTGCTATCCTTATCTAATCAGTTATTTTAAATATTAAAATGGTTATACTTTAACAGTTATAGTACTGGTGACTATTCGTTATATGAGTGAGCATGGAATACCACTGTGTTTATTTGAGTAGCATGGTGTTAAGACACCATGCAGGAGGTCCCAGATTTTTATACCTTACAAGTACACTTAAATCTGGTGTAGAGACTCCCCCTCCCTAATTATTTAAACAAGCAGGTTGTGAAAGAGTTAATGACCACACTAGCTTTTCATGGACATGACCTTGGTGAGATTTTATAAAATTTTATTAGCAGGAGACTCTTACAGACTTTGAGAATTCTGAAATATCTTTTATAGGAGGTTTCATATCCTCATCATGGGAAATCATAACTCCCAGTAGAAACCATTCTCTGCTTGCCTCGGTGGTTGGAGCCACTGGGTCTATAGTCAGTGTGCCTGTGCCCTGACACAGGGAAGTTCTTAATATGTAACTTCACTTTGCTGAAATGCAAGTAGGTTGAATATATGGACTCAATAAATCTTTGTGCCCCTAGCAATAGCAGTTTTGATTAAACTCCTGTATTTATAATGCATATTTATTCTTTTTTTTAAAGGAGAAACACTCCAAATGCAGTGTTCCAGTATATATGAACTATATGGATGCAGCATAAAGCAATTGTAAACCTCAAAGGCTAAGATATTCATGAATGAACATCCATGCCATGACCCACATTCTGTTTAACAGACCAACATGGACTGCTCCTTAGAAGGGACAGTGTCACATTGAAACAGACTTTAGCTCCTGCTAGGTCTAAAGATTGCTGTTATTTTCCAGCATTTTGGACACATTATAAAAATATTTGGCTCTCTTGAGAACTCTGTAATTTTTGGAAAGATGGAAGGAAAGAAGAGAAGAGACAACCACCAGTAAGGTGGATCGCCTCAACTACGGCAGTGATGGGTGCACCATTGGAAGGACAGGCTAAAGACAGAGCAAACCTAATAAAAGTTTATCTACATGGTGGCTATGAGTAGATGCTAACAGAGTCAATAATAGTTTTCCCTTCTCAAAGTTTAAAGTTCTTCATGCCCGTACCAATATTATTACATGGTCACAAGTATATTAACAATTGTAACCCACATTGTAGATGGAGATTTGGAGATGGCCTGCAGTAAACTGAAAGGACATCATATAAAAGATATAAAAGAATGAACAGTAAAATTTCAACCCATAGTGCAATAAGTAGTAAGGTTAAAACATTACTGTGTCCGGATGTCCAGATCTCTCTTTTTCCATAGCCCTCTCATAATAGATTTTCTTAATCAACAGTATATTTCTTAGATAGTCACTGTGCTTAAATGCCAGTGATAGGGAATGTAATATCTTTATGAATAGCTTACCCCACTAATTCATTAAATATATAAGCATGCTTGGTTTTCCCCCCTACTTAGGCTCTTTTGGCTTAAGTATGGATTTTAATTATGCCTCTGTGTACTTGGTTAAAAAGCTGCTAAACATGACAAATTCTTTTCCATTTGGTTTGTTACCAGGAATATCTCACACACACGCACACACACACACATATATGTTCTCATAATTGTTTTTGTCCACTTAAAAAAAATCTGATGTGCTCTGTTTCCACGAATTTCTTACCTATTTGTAAGCATCAAGAAGGAAGAAGGAAGTTGATCAGGGAATCCATATCAATTTATGTATATTGACATGTTGGCTGTTTCTTCTAGGCCTGAAATACACAGATCCTCAGAACAATGATGATTCTCCACACCAATTTTAGTAGAGGGGAGCAAAAACATTCTTTTGTTTTTGTGTGCGTGTATGATCACAATTTAATCCAATGTTGTTCTAAAGCAGGGAAGGGCAAGGAGGAAAAGTCGTGATATGTCACGGGATGACGTGAGTTTGACACTGGCTTAGATGGAGCATCCCTCTTCATTAGCCAGTTCAGCAATTGTCTAATGGCTTCTTCTAGGCTTTTCTTATTGCTGCTGTTAAAAGAGGTTTGGGAGAATATGTCTCAAAATCCTAACGAACCTGCATGTGAAATTGCAAATGTTAATTACTGGAAGCAGCATGATTAGATTTAAAGATAATGTTGTGTAGAGGCTAGAGTGCTGAACATTGAAGAGGAAGGTCAGATTCTGAACTCCAGTAAAGCTGATGTGGTAAACTACCTCACAGCCTAAGCTGCCTTACAAAATTCTTGTTTGTGGAATCCATCTGCATTGCCCTGAGTTCTATGGTGCATCTGGTGTGTAAATGTAAGTAATGCTATTTTATTGTAAGTAAATATTTTCTTTAACCCTCCCCCTCTGAATAATAAGGTGATATCTAGAAGCTTAAGACATTCTGGACATGCTCTGTTGCTCACATTTAAACTTTCCATGTCAGAGAATGAGTAGGTAGGCACAATAGCTGAAGTGCTAAAAAAATTAGCCAAATAATATCATGCTGAAATTTATCCTCCAGTTTCCAAACTTTGCCCCTCAAGTATTTTTGAATTTACATCCTGCTCTGCCTTGTTGCTCCTGCTTCCAGATCTGTAAAAGCCCAGTGGTAGGCATAGCTTCATGGTTGGATTTAATCTGGGCATGAGAATGTAGAAGCGCTAGCGACTTCCCCAGAGAAGACTGTCTGGCAAGAGACAGCACACATACAACTCTGGTAGCCTTGTAGCTAAAATATGTGGTCCTTCTGCACCTTCTAATAGGTTCCTGCACCTCAGCATGAGAACATAGCTACTTTTTTCTTTTTTTAAAGAAAAAAAAGTAAATGACATTTTGTTCCTGTCAAACTCAAAATGATACAGAAGAATATTTGGGCCCTGCTGCTAGCCTGATAGAATATTCATCGAAAGGATGTTTTTGCTATTGTCACTCCCTCTTGTGAGGAAAAAAACAGATCCTGCAGTTGAGTGGCTTACATGTCCTCTGGGTTGTCAGACCTTATGACTGATATTTTGATGAAGATGGATTCACACCTTATGCAAATCTGTGAGCAATTTGCTAAACAAGCTATAGCAGCCAATTTCACCCATCACACTACATCATAAACCAGGTTTATAAGTCATAATGGTTATAATGCTGAGGTAAAATCAAAAACAACATTGTTGTATAGTGTGGTGTGTGATCCCTTTTAACACAAGCTTCATTTGTTAGATGCCAGAAGGCCTACCTCACAATTACCATTATTGGAAGCTATGGCACTAATTCATGTAACTGAATCCATGTTCCCCTCTCCTTTAGTGCAGTTGTGAGGAAACTGCAGGCTTTCATTTCCTTATTAAATTATCTATAACTTGTAATGTCATTTAGAGCCATCCAGTTCAGAATGGTTTGTTCAAACAAGTCAACTTTAGATAGGATTAATTTAGAAAGCAGAATGGTACCGTATTAGTCTCCTTATGGATGTATCAGACAAAAGGAAGTAGGTGCAAAGTCATTTCTTGTTATCATGAGTTCTGAACTGGCACACAGAATAATTCAGCAATGGGTCATGTCACCAATCCTCAGACTATAATTGCTAGACAATGTGTCACACTAATGCTTATTTCATTAGAAGAAATAACAAGTAAAAAAGAGATAATGCACTCACAAAGACAGAAAAGACAAGCTTAATCTTCATTAGTGGCCTTCTGTTGTTGGTATTTCCAATTCTAACTACCAGTATCTTCATTTTTTCTTAATTGAATATTTTAGAAGAATAAAAGTTCACTTCCACATTTGTTTGTTTGTGGAAGGGATAGTACAAATTCATTCTTCTTAGAGATAGAAAGACAGGTAAGGTTTAGAATTCTCTCTGAATTATTCATTTGGGAATTGTAACTGTAGAAGCTTCCTATAATTTTTCCCCAGGAAGTCCAAACTTAAATACCTCATTTTATTCCTCACAAGGAATTATCCTTAACTGATGATTCTGATAGTGATGATAATGCCTTAACCCATTGAATCATAAACTGACCTATATATGTAAAGTTTAAGAATGGAAATATCTGTTGACATATCTGAAAGCAGTTAAAGTTTGTGATGATGCCAAATTTCTCTGGTCTTTAAATAAATTTGCCAGCATATAATCATGGCTATGTTATAAATAGCCATTCTTTTCTTTTGCAAGAGCGTTAAATGAGATTCTGTACATGTAATTACAGCATTCAGCAAACAGAAAACTCCAAGGAAGCTTTTCTGTATTGAATGGAACAACTTTTTGAATATTAAAACCCTGTTCTCCATGAAAAACTTGTTCAATGTGGTAACATGATGTGACTTGTAAGTGAGCGTATCATTGATACTAAATAATAGTAAATTGCAAATTTAAATTATTTAAATAATTTAAATTTGCATGCCAGGGCAGTGTTATATCTGTATTGTCTCCTGGCCGATGAATGTATATTATGGCAAACCATGCTACAATTTGTAATGAAAATTCCAGTATTGTCAGATAAGAAATGAATATTTTTGAAGCATTTATGTTGGCTCTAAAACTTTGGTGACTATCTGACAGCAGTTGTAATTTCAACTGGACAATGACTATTATCTATAATTTACACAAAAATATCATATAGGTAATAATCTTTTGCAAATTATGTCAATTGACCCAAAGATTTTCTACAGAATTTGATATAACAAGTGTATTATTTCTATAGATTTTCCACTAATAAATTAAACACTTATTATAGAACTATAACCTATTGATATTGAAAACAATAACAATACTTGTAACTCGTTACTTAACTATGGTAAGTGCCTTATGAACTATCTTAGTCTGAGTTAGTATGTATAGTTCAGTATTGCCATTAGTTCCCCAAGGGTTTCAGAGATAGCATTTTCTCAGTTCTATCTGGACAAAGTCCATGTGATTTTCATGGTGCAAGCATGGCTGTGATTTGCCATTACCTGCTTCCAAGCTTCTTTTTCAATATCCCAATCTGGGATACCAGATCTAAGTCTGAGACTTGCATCCAAAGCAGAAGTTCCATCATGAAGCATCAAAGGATCTTCAAAGTTTACCAATTAGAAATCATTGTGGCAGATTGCCAAATTCTGACCACTAAATTATACTCCTCAAAGAGGCAAAGGGTATTTCCAGCTAAGAATTTTATTGCATCTCATATGCTTTTGAAAAATGCTTTATAAACAAGGTAATCAACAAAATATGTTAAGACAGATTGTATTTAAATGGCCACTAATGGAAGCAGCTTTTACATTATGCATATGTATGCACACTCAAGATGTGGATGCATTAGCGTTCCTTCTGCCCACTTGTTTTTTCACACCCTGTTGAGTTACTTTTAATGTTCATAGCGTGGATGCCTGTGATGTCTAGGTGATGGATTTATTGCGTGTTACTTCCTGCTTTGTTTGTCACATACCTCCCACTCAATAGTTTTTCTGAACGAGTGTGCCAGAAGAGGCTTCTGTAGGGATCCTATATTTATTGTTCATGTCCAACACTGATCAACTTCCATTTTAATACTAAAGATGAAGTGTCAGATTGAAGAGGTTAGAACGTGCTACGGTCTTTTGGTGCAAAGAGGTTGTAAGCAGGGGACAACTAATTTAATATATTTTTAATCAGAATAACAGAGTTGGAAGGACCTTAGTGGTCTTCTAGTCGAATCACCTGCTCAAGCAAGAGACCCTATACCACTTCAGACAAATGGGTGTCCAGTCTCTTCTTAAAAACCTCCAGTGGTGGAGCATCCACAACTTTTGGAGGCAAGTCATTCCACTCAATTCATTAATTGTTCGAACTGTCAGAAAATTTTGTCTTCGTTCTAGATTGCTTTTCTCCTTGATTAGGTTCCATCCATTGTTTCTTGTCTTGTCTTCTAGTGCTTTGGAGTATAGGTTGACCCCTTCTTCTTTGTGGCAGACCCTCAATTATTGGAACACTGCTATCATGTCATCCTTATTTTATTAAACTAAACATATCCAATTCCTACATCCATTCTTCATATGTTTTACCCTTAATCTTAACCTTAATCCATTCATATTGCTTATCTATACAGTAGGTGGTTATCTGAATATTATCACGATAATATGAAGAAGCATTTGAATATTTCACTCTGTTCTCTAACATAAGAGGGTCCCTCTGTGATTGTCATGATATGCAACATGGAAACCCTCTTCTAATTGACCCCACATCACTTCTATGCAAATTTCAAATATCTGAGATGCCATTTTATTTAGAACTCTTGCCTTCCTTAGGGAAAATTGAGATAACATTCCAAAAGATGGAGAGGAGCCCAGAAATTCTGCCAGCCATTGTGTCCACAGTAAGACAAATCACACTTGACCTGCCATGAGGCTGCAAACTGATGATGTCCACAAATCAATCAAGCATGGAAGAAGTCAATTCTTGTGAAGTATGTGAGAAAAAACATTTAGTTATCAGCTTCCCACACTAAAGTACACACAGACCAACTCACAAGGTTTAATTTAATCTAACCATCCAACCTATCATTAGGTATTAGGAAATGAAGAGGAGGAGGCAGTTTACTTGCTTATGGGGAAACTTGTGGAATAAATGCACACTGATTTCTCCCCCCCCCCATTCCCTAACTTGCAAAATCCCAAATCATGGGAGGGGACCAATACTGAAAAGAAGGAGTCAGTGAGGAAGATGGAAGGGCAAAGATAGGGGACAAGGATGACTGTGCTCTTAGAGAAGGTAACCACCTCAGGCAGCAGATGCTGGAAAACACTGGCAAGGTGTTAGGGAACAGATGGGAGTGGGAAGCACAATCTAATTTTCTTGCAACCTCCTCCCCAATAGCCTTCTGTTCCTGGCTGTGGAAAGGCTGCTGTTTCACTGTCATCATTTCTCCAGTCAGTTTCTGTTACTGGGATGCTATCTGGGGATTTCCGGTTTTGCTTTCAGCGGGATCGGAGCTAGGACCACAAGCCCTGCGGCCAGCTTCGAACTCTCCACACCTGAGGGTCCTGATTGGGTCCATAATCCCCCCCCCGAAGAGGGGTTGAAGCAAAGAGGGACCACCAGGAAGGTAGAGGCATTCCCCCCACCCTGATCTGGAAAGCCCCCTCAGCTGACGGCATGGAGCAGCAGCAGCAATTATGGCTGCCTTGAAGCTGAAACCAGATCAGGAAACATAAGACGGAGCAGGAGGGGGAAAGTGAGTGGTTTGTGATCTGGGCAAAATCTTTCTTAAAAAATAAATAACCCCAAGAAATACGAAGGGGAAGAATATGAAAGCTAAGTGCTAGCAGTGGAACAATTACAGTAAAAAGATGTGAAGAGAACGTTTTTAAAGAGGGAGGAAAATTATTATTTTTTGAATCTTTAAAAGAAGCCATAGCTTTGGAAAGATATCTTCTTAAAAGCACTGAAATTCAAACGGGATTTGTCTCTACTTTATTATAATCAAACAATCATTATTTACTCACCATATATATTGGAATAAAAAATATAAAATGACCAAATTTGGATTATAAAATTGGACTACAGGAATAACGAAGAGAAACAGAGCACGGAAGCAAGAGCGCCATTTTAAAAAGAAAATAAATGGTGTAATCCTTGGAACTTTTATTTC
>JANHFT010003492.1:86859-100059 GCA_032467955.1 Pseudoxenodon macrops
AGTGCTTACAAGTTTTTTGGTTTACATATATTTCACACGTTGATTTTGCTTTTATGAAACCACTCCCACTAACACAATGATAATCAAAAAAAGTGTTAGAATGTGCAGAAATGGACAAACTAACAATGGAATTACATGATAGAAAAGACACAGAATATTACAAAATATGGGGAAAATGGTATAATTGGCTAGATCATAAAAGCGAGAAACATTGTCCTTAATTATACCTTAATAGATTTACAGTAATGGAAAACAATGGAGAAAAGGGGAAAGAGAAGCAACATTTTTTCAAGATTAGAAAGAAACAAAATATAAAGCTGATCATAAGCCCTTGGCAAGATTAATTTACAATATCATTCTTGTTAAGTTAAAGGTAAATCCTGTACAGTATTCAAAAAGTTTTTACACTATGTGTAGCATTTCACCACTTATTTTTCTTTAAGAGAATTATCGTTTTTCATCTTCTAGCTGTATTTAATAATGGCTCTTTCAAAAACTTGCTTTTAGCAGTAATCTTAAAAGCTTCTGTGTGTTTCTGGAATGTGTTACTTTGATACATTTGTAAGATGTGGGACATTATAGCAGGAAGTATTGGCCTTCTCTGTTATAACATCTAATATCCCTATTTTTTATGTTTCTTTAAACAATCCCGGGAAGTAGGTCATTCTTAGAGCTGGAGACTGCCTAGATGAGAAAGTAGTGTGTGTGTGTGTGTGTGGAACTAATGGCAAAGTTCATCACTTAAATTTCCCCATGTAACATTTCTCCAGAAATGATTTGCAGAATAGCTACAATTGATTCGGAGGAGTGAAAACAAAAAACTTTGAGTTGAATGAAAGCAATTAAACATTTCAGGATAAGAATCACCCATAAAACTTTGCAAAGATGTTGTGTGAGTTTTGCACCTTGCTTTTTCGTATTTGAGGTTATACCATTCATAACATTGCAGATAGCATCAGTCTTTGAACAAACACTCTTAAGTGCATGCTTAAAACTAAAAAAAAAAAAACCCTCAACCGAAAACCCTTCTTTTTCCAATGGCATAAATAAGCGCCACCAAGCTAGTTTTTAATCACACTCCTGCCCCTGCATTTTTCCAACCCAATTAGGCCATTACCAGAATTAAATGAGGCATAGAGCCTCCAAAAGTCACACCGTTGTCCCGGAGATGGAACTTGTACTGTGGTGGACTTGGCAGGGAGGTGAGCTGATGCTGCTCACTGGAGGGTGACTCCAGGTGTTTGTACATTCCAACCTGGGCAGAAATATCACCTTCACAGAGATGTAACATAGCAGATATTTCCTTTCCTTGCAAGCTTGCTTGGGTTTTTAAAATATATATATACTTACCAAAATCAGTCTTCAAATGATTCCTACAATGCACCTAACTGGATCAGCAAGCTGTTGTGGGTGTACCAAAACAAAAACAAAGGTCAGTTGATTCAGAAAACTAAACCAGTGGGTTAAATTTAACCCAAAAGAGAGCTGGTCACGCATGGGTTGAACTAATGCCACCCAGTCAACTGTGTTGGAGGAGCAGCTGAACTTAGGCAGTTGACCTTTACATGAGTCTCCATGTAAAAGAACTGGAGGGGGGGAAGTGGCTGAAAAGCAGAAGTCTCCATTTCTGAACTCGGTGCCAAAGCTTGAGAGCACAGACCCGAAATACAGGCCAGGCACTATAGACTAGCCTTGCTTATTGTACCTATCTGACCAATGGAGAACGGCTTGGTGATGTTGTGGCATATTGTGTCTCCTTTGATGGGATACTATGCACCTTTTAAAGAAAGTGAAGGAAATGCCAGTAATTTTTAAACTGCTGACTTCTGACCCAGTTAGGATGATTGTACATAGCCAGAATATGAGGTAAGGGGATTTCACTGGGATAGTGGCTGACTAGGTTAAGTATGCCACGAGGAAATCAGACTACTGGGTTAATACGGTAGGACTGAGATTATTATTATCCCTTAGGGAGTATGCCAGGGAAATCACATATTACTCTTCATCATAACGACGACTTGTACAGGCTGCAATAAAGATTAGATTATTATAGCCCCATGCTGCATAGTTTTCTATATTTAGGCAGAAGATTTTTTTCATAGATCTACCTTGGAGTGTTATGGGGGACATATTATTGGGTCTCCATGAGTCGTCCCCCTCCCCAGTACAAGCTCATTCCTAGTGTATGTTTAAAGCATATCTTGGTGTCTGAGATACATATTATTGAGTTTGGTCTTTCTGATGCAGTGAGTGGCACAAAAAAGCATTGGGGGCACATGCATTCCCTATTTCTGCACTTTGCGAAGGAACTGTTCCAGACTTGTTAGCTGCCAATTAGTTACTTCTTAGTCTCCTCATTTGTGCTGTCTTCTATAATTCATTATCTCAGTGGATTTCCCCCCCTGAAGTTACAGAAAGAATACAACCTTTGGTGAAGCTTAAAGACAGCTATTCTGCTAAAAGCAGGCAATGCAGTCCTTTTTATATGACTAATGTAGATAATAAGTGATACTTACAATTGATACCTTCAATTTTCTTCTTTTCTTCTTCTTTCTTCTTTTCCCCCCTTATCTCAGAATTTGAAGACTGCCTAAGCGTAGGGAGACAGTTGGTTTTGGCCTTATTCCTGTTTTCTTCTTTTGTGTGATTGCCAGACCTGACAATGGGAGAATGAGGACGATTTGTCCTTCAGATCAAGGAAACCCAAGGAATCAGTTTTCCTCTTTTGTTGTCTGAGCTATTTAAAATATTCAGGAGTCTGTCTGAGTGTGGTTCTACCTATTTTTTTTCCTGAACCACTTCATCCAATGTACAAATACTTAAAGTGCTAACATGATGTTTTGTGAGAGTTGTAGACAAAAGATTGGAGTAACATTTTAGAATGGTTATGTTTTGAAGTTGTTTTCCTTTATTTAATTTTGCATAATATAAGAATGAGAAATTAGAGTGAAAAATATATTGGAATTGCAAATAATGGAAAGTTATGCATTTGGTTTTATATTGAGTAGAAACGTCTACTAGGGACTTCCTTCCTTCCCTCTTCTTTTCTTTTCATTCTTTTTTTTCTGTATAAATATTAATTTAATTTAACAACTCTTCCACCAAATGGTAGTAAAAGAAGAAAAAAAAATCTGTCCATTTACTGTTTTATCGCATAGGGGAAGTTTCTAGGCTGAAAAATAGCTTCTATCCCAGGGCAGTAACGGTATATTGAATTCTACTGTATAGAGCATATTGTTAAATAAGGAGCACTTTAGCTGGTTTTTCACTTGGGGAAAATGAATACTGAAACTAAGACCCCATTGTTAGGGTTATCGTGCCTGAATTTATTTGTTTGCTGTAAGTAAATATATGTTGGTCATTTATTTATTTTTTCTACAAGTGTGATGCTTTATGAAATAATTATAAGGGGAAAAAACTTAAAACAGCTTTAGAACAAAGCTGTGGATTTGTGACTTCATGATTTGAAAGTGTCTTCAGATGTATTTCTGCAAATATATGCCATAAACTTTATTACAGTAATTTTGACATTTTACTAACAAGGCAAGAAAGAAGACACCATGTAAATCTTCAAGCTACGTGTCTCTTTTATATTCCTGGAACAGCTGGTATTTGGGAGGGATTGATTCTATGGACAGTTCTATAATCCTTTGTATATATGAATTTTTTTACATTTCAATATTGTTTTAGGAAGTCTTGAAGATGAATTCTACATGAACTGCTAGTGATACTGAAGAAGCAAGAAATTGCTGGATCAGATAAATTGCAATGGAGAGGTCCACTGAAGAGAAGCCAGAGATATCATTATTGTCCAGTGGCTTACTGGACTTCAAGCTTGCCCATCTCAGCCATGGTGTATGGTGTTTCAAATAGAAAAAAATATGTCAAATTATATTAGGCTTATGTTGCTTCTTAGGTACCTGATTTGAAATTTGCAACATAATTCCTTTTGTATAAAGGAGGAACGATGACTTTTTATAGTTTCTGTTTGATCCTCTTTGCATTTACTTGGAGTAGTTCTGCCTATGGACCAAATCAAAGGGCACAGAAGAAAGGAGACATTATTCTTGGAGGATTGTTCCCCATTCATTTTGGAGTGGCTGCTAAACACCAGGATCTGAAATCTAGGCCAGAATCAGTAGAATGCATAAGGTAAGTCCACAAATCCCTCCCCCAACTCACTCATCCTCCAGATTCACATGCCAGAGGCCTTAAAAGTTTTAAGATTTCTGCTAGATAATAGTTCTTTGTTTCAAAAATAAAAAGCCACATCCAAGGTTGTAGGGAAGGAACTGAACTCTTCTTATGTCTCCCATACTTTGTACATGGGCTTTTCTGAAGTATTTGACTGATCCCTTTTGAAGTAGCGCTTTCAGTCATTTCTGGCTTTTATTTACTGAATTTGACTATGTATGCAGATTTTCAAAGCAGTATGTGGCTTACAAAATAAAATATGATTGCATTTGATATAAAATATTCAATTCAGCACAAAGAAATCTGTAGTGAGGTTTGGTTACCCTTAGAAAGCAGCTAATACATGAAACTTCTCATTGGAGGGCATTCTATGTTTCGGGGGTGACTGGTAGGAAGCCGGCTTCATGTGTAATTTGAGCCTTGCATCTCTAACCATTGAAATAGTGAGCAAAGCTTCTTAATAATGTTTTTTTTATATTCTTCATCCTTAACCCAGAAGGCACTTCTATTGCTTTGATAGTAAGCAGGAATATTTATGTAGTAGGAGCTTTAGAAGCAGGTTGAAAAGAAGAGGCATCTGACCCCATGCACTTGTTTCTCTTTTGGTTCTTTTAAACCAGGGGTCTCCAACCTTGGCAACTTTAAGACGTGTGGACTTCAACTCCCAGAATTCCTCACCCAGCTTTGCTTTGCTGGCTGAGGAATTCTGGGAGCTGAAGTCCAAATGTTTTAAAGTTGCCAAGGCTGGAGGGATCCCTGTTTTAAACTGTTTCTGGCTGCTTTATCATTTTGCCTTTGGTTGAGGTTGAATACCAGACTGGATCAGAACAAAGGCCCTTTCATTTATTTTTAACTATCCGTTTTACACATAGTAAAAGAGTGTAACCTCAGCATTGCTGGAGGAACAAGTAGAACTGAATCTTTCATTGCTGAGGAGAATGCTGCACTGCCCTTGGAGTATCAGGTATAGGATTTGGGATTACTGACAGATTCCTCACGATCACTGGAAATGTTAATGATCTTCATGCCTGGCAGTTGATTTTTGAACTTTGTATCCCCCCCCCCCCTCATTAGCCTGTAACTCTAAATCTTGGCTAAGTTACCTAAAAGATCCATCCATATTTGCTTTTCTGGAGCATCATGATGGCCTCACCTGTGACTCTTCTTTAGGTACTCCACCAAATGAGGCAAGAGAGCCAATCAGAGAAGAAAGGATATTTTTATGAGTGGCATCTTGTTTGTGGAAAGCCTCTCCAGAGATGTTCACCTGACACTTTCATTATGGCCTTATAGGTGCTGTGTGAAGACCTCTTCATTTTCATAGAGAAAAGAACGTGCTATTTTCTTAATGAATTAAAAATGTTTTATGTTTGATTAATATGCTTTAATTTATATACTGTCCAGAGACAGTTAAGTATCCAAATATTATAAAAAAGAACACACTAAATTGTACAATTCTATACTGCAATCAGAGGTAATGGTAATAAATTATTTAGATTTATAAAGATAAAAAAAGGATTGTAAAGAGCACCTTAATGGCATTTCCAGACTAGAGGAATGAATTTTGTAATAGGGAAGGCAGTTCAGGGTAAACAAATTTACACGTTGTGTAAATTGGATTAAAAACCTAATCTCTACATGTGGGCTAATGAAGTCCAAGCTGCCAGTGGCTAAGGTAATTTCTGCACTAGTGATTTGCAATTTCTTATAGCATCACTTAGCTGTGGTTGAAATGAAGTAGCCTGTTTGCTTAAGCTGTTAAATTTGGCATAATAGTTGAGTGATTCTAGAAGATGTTATAAATAGAAATCACCTTTAAAAAGTTGTCAGTGTTACAGTGTATCAATATGCTAATACAATGAAAATGTCAACCCAATGTGTTGCTTGTTTAAAATTATGAATTCCATGCTAGGTTCATAAGAATTGAAAATAAAACTACTAATATTGTAATTGAGGTTCTGCAATGATTTTGCTTCAGTTTTCTAATGCTTCATAGCACACAGTCCTAGGAAAAACTATAGAACAGAAGTGTCAAACTCGATTCCATTGAGGGACACATCAGGTTTGTGTTTGACCTTGGGGGGCCAGAGTGGGCTTTGCCAGGGTGGGCATGGCCAGCCCAATGGCCATGCCCACCCTGTAGGTGCCCCTGTAGTGGCCCAAGCACTCTGCCAGAGAAAGCGAGCTCCCAAGCTCCATTTTTCTCTGCGACAGCCTCCTACAACCCTCTCCCAATAAAAACATGTGGCCTTCCCAAGCTCGGTTTTCACTGCCAGAGGCACTGCGAGCCAGTCCTTCACTGTTTCAAGGATGGAACCACAGGCCAGATCTAAGCACCATATGGGCCAAATTTGGCCCCCGGGCATTGAGTTTGACAACCCTGCTATAGATAGTTACTATGTTCATGCTTCTATATACTCCAAAACACCTTTTGGAGACTGAATCTGAAGGATTATTCAGCCCTAACTGTAATTCCCTAAAATAAACATATAGTGGAAGACAACATATAGTTTTGGTCACAATGCCTCAAGGCAGGGGTTCAGGGGTGAAATCCAGCAGGTTGTGACAGGTTCTGGAGAACCGGTAGCGGAAATTTTGAGTAGTTCGGACAATCAGCAAATACTACCTCTGCCTGGTCCCAGAGTGGGGCGGGAATAGGAATTTTGCAATATCCTTCCCCTGCCATACCCACCAAGCCACGCCCACCAATCCGGACCATGCCCACCAAGCCACACCCACCAAGCCAGACCATGCCCACCAAGCCACGCTCACAGAACCAGTAGTAAAAAAAAATTGGATTTCACCACTGGAGGGGTGGCATTGTGGCTCAGCGTTTAAGACGCAGGTTCGATACCCGAGCACCACATGACATGATGAGCTCCCATCCTCCACCCAGCTGCTGCTAACCTAGCAGTTCGAAAATATACAAATGTGAGTAGATAAATAGGTACTACTTTGGTGGGAAGGTAACAGCATTCAAGTGACGCCATGCTGGCCATATGACCGCAGAAATATCTTTGAACAGTGCTGGTGCAATGGCTTTGAAACCGAGATGAACACTATCCCTATACTCAGTAATGAATAGTGGAGTAAAATCCACCAGGACTCCTGTTTCTCAGAGGAATACTTTAAAAACAGTATTGCTTAGAAGGTGTTTTTTTTTAAAGATAAATCTGTGTTAAAGTTACTAATTTTGGTGGTTACATATTGCCTCCTAAATTGCAGGCAGGTTGCCATATAATATCAACTCTGGACAACCCTGGATGAAATTCTTCTATTATCCTTGGTCATTGGCTGACACAAAAGTTTGGCCAAAATGGACCTTAATATTCTGATAATATCTTATGGATTGCCCAGAAAGTGGAATATCATATAAATGCTAACTACTTATTTCTGAAAAATTTCATAGGGCAATTCTGAATATGAATAAGATTAGTTTTTTGGCACAACATTCTCTAGAGTAGACTATGTGTAATGCAATCATTCAAAAGAAGACCTCAAAACAATTACCTTTTAGGTAATAAGGATATGCTGTTAAATTGTATCAGTGGTTGCTGAGAACTCCATGAAGAGGGGGAGGTGGGAGAGAGAGAGAGAGCACCTGCCACTATCCAAAATACCCATTGTTCTGATCCAACAGGGCTCTGTTTTGTATGTGGTACATCTGCTATGGTTGCCCATGGGAGGATTCAAGGATTACATTATGTTCTGTGCATTATTACCTCATCGCACATATGACATGCACTCTGTGATTTATATCATTTGCTTGATAATGACATAATGCAACTGATGTAAATTGTATCAGTGGTCATTGTGATTTGTAATGGATGCCTATGTGAACTGGCCCTATTTTTGGTTAATTATTTTGAAATATGTACTTGCATTTCTCTTTGGAGGAAAATTGATTTAGGAAGTGCTCTTTCATTCACTCAGAAACAATGTTTTCCTGTTTCTATCCTCTATCTATAAAACATTCTGCTTATTTTGATTTCTCTTCCTTTTTTGTAGGTATAATTTCCGGGGGTTTCGCTGGTTACAGGCAATGATCTTTGCCATTGAAGAGATTAATAACAGCCCAACTCTTCTTCCCAATATGACTCTTGGATACAGCATTTTTGACACCTGCAACACAGTGTCTAAAGCTCTGGAAGCCACACTGAGTTTTGTAGCCCAAAACAAGATTGACTCTCTGAATCTGGATGAGTTTTGCAATTGCTCAGATCATATTCCCTCAACAATTGCAGTGGTGGGAGCAACAGGTTCTGGGATTTCCACTGCAGTTGCCAATCTTCTGGGTCTCTTTTATATACCTCAGGTGAGCATATGTTGTCTCTTTCCATTGCTAGAAATAGGATGGACCTAGGTAGGTGAGCTTGTTAATTATAAAATGTTTCTACTGTTGCCATGGTACGTTGCATCATCTCTTCAGTCAATCTCACAATATACTGTATATAAAATCTTAAAAAGCTAATGTAACATTTTCCCTTTTTTAAAAGAATAAATATTCCTTTTCCAATTTTGAACACCAACAGTATTTAACAAGTAATTCTAGCAGTTTGTGGCTATATGTCTGAGGAGCCCCTAGATTCAAAAGGGCAACTCTACAACCCATTATAATCATAGGATAATTTTTCTATAACATCTTTATTTTCTTATGCCCATATTAAATAGCATAATGCACATTGTGTATTTACATCAGCCATAGCAATTCATTTTGCAGCTTCCTGTTGAACTCTGTTTCAGCATGTAACAACCCATGATGAGATATGATTCCATGTGGCCATTGATTTTCTTTAATATATTTAAAATATTTATTGTTGTGGCTGCTGTTTTGACCTAATTTTTAACAAAGCTAGTTTGATTGGGTATTTCATTAGAAATTGGTTGTCTAGTCTAGTGAAAAGAAGGTCTAGGGATGATATGATAGCAGTGTTCCAATATTTGGGAAGCTGCCACAAAGAAGAGAGTGTCAAGCTACTTTCCAAAGCACTGGAAGGCAAGACAGGAAGCAATGAATGGAAACTAATCAAGGAGAGAAGCAACCTAGAACTAAAGAAAAATTCCCTAACAGTGAGAACAATTAACCAATGGAACGGCTTCCTTCAGAAGTTGTGGATGCTTCATCACTGGAAGCTTTTAGGAAGAGACTGGACAGACACTTGTCTGGAATGGTATAGAGCAGGGGTCGGCAACCTTAAATATTCAAAGAGCCATTTGGACCAGTTTTCCACAGAAAAGAAAACACCGGGAGCCATAAAATCTTTTTGACATCTAAAATGAAGATAGCACTGCATATATCCTTTTTTACCTTTATGCTATGTATAAAAAAAACTATAGTGTGTTGCATTTATGAAATCAATGAACTGCTACAGAGAAAACATTTTTTTTATTTTTGCATGCAACAAAAACATTTTGAACTCTGAAAAAAAAAGATGGGTCAAAAAGCTCAATAAATCATGTGCCGGTGGGTGTCGCACATTGGCGGTTGTGATGCATATTTTGAGCGTCAGGGAGCTGCAGCAGAGCGATGAAAGGCTGCTAAATGCAATTTAACTGGTAAAGAAAAATCCTGGGATAAATTAGACACAATTTGATTAGAGCCCACTTGAAGGTCTGCTCTGAAATGAAAAATATCATAAATTACCATAAATTATGTAGTGTTTGAACAATGGGAGAATATGTGGAACAAAGGTTTAAAATTTATATTAAATTATAACTTAAAAGAAAATGTCTATAAGTTGATGTATTATTGGTACTTAATTCCAGACAAGTTGTCAAGAATGTATAAAGGCATTTCAAATGAATATTGGAAATATAAATGTAAAGAAGGGACATATCATTTATGGTGGACATGTGATAAAGCGAAGAAATATTGCAATAGGATTCATACCTTAATACATACAATTCTTAAAGTAAATATAAAAGGAAAACCAGATACTTTTCTTTGGTGTTTAATGGAAAAAGTTTAGAGGAAAAATTGGAATTGATGTTATACATGTCGATAGCAGCAAGACTACTCAATGCATAGAAATGGAAGGCTACCTCTATCCCCACAATGGACAAATGGCTGCAAAAACTGATGGAGTTAACCAAGATGGCTAAATTTAGTGTTTGATCAAAGAAAAAAAAATACAGATACTTTTATTTCTACTTGGAAACCCCTTCTAGACTTTGTGCTTGAGATGGGGGAAAAAACACTTTGATTTTGGGTTTTACCGATTTGATAGATTTATTGTTACAGAAATAACATATTATGTAAAAGTAAAAAGTTGAGATTTTCTATTAATGTCTTATTCTACTGCACCGAAGGGAGTTGGAAGTCAATGCCTTTTCTTTCTTTCCCCCCTTTTCTTTGCCTCACTTTTCTCCTAGTTTCTTCCCTTCCTATCTTTCCTATTATTTACTTTGGTATTTTCTTTGTATGCTACATTATAAAGTAATAAAAATTGTTAAACATAAATAAATTACCAATTTACCATTTAAAACATCAGATCGTAAACCATCTGATTGAGGGAACACTTCTCCCGTTTGAAGGCCATTTTTCAGGATGATAAGAGAAAACTTATATCTTTCTCAAATTATAGGGTGTGTTTCCTAGGGAGTAATGTTTGGCTGTCATCAATGCAGTGGATGGATTGATAAAGACGCATAATCACAATTAGGCTTTAAAATGTTATGGTTATTAGAATGGATATTCCAATCGATATCTCTTTTTGTATTGTTAGTTCACCTATTAAAGAGTCTTGAACTTTTTGTTTAAGGTTTTCTTTCTAAGGCATAAATTTGGCAACATGCTGCCCATGTGTACCACTGCATCTGTGAGCAATTTCTTATTCACTTGCAAACTGCCCTGCTGATACAACATTTTCCCTTCTTTTATTAAGGATGTGTTCATGGGGTCACATCCCATGTGAAATGTTTCAGAATAGTTTTTACATAAAAGTGTTGCATAATAATGTATTCCCCTCTTTCCTTTTCCAGGTTAGCTATGCTTCATCCAGTCGGCTCTTGAGCAACAGGAACGAGTACAAATCTTTCCTGCGCACTATACCTAATGATGAGCACCAGGCCACTGCTATGGCTGACATTGTAGAGTACTTCCGCTGGAATTGGGTAGGCACCATTGCAGCAGATGACAATTATGGCCGGCCAGGTATTGAAAAGTTCAGGGAAGAAACAGAGGAGAGAAACATCTGCATTGACTTCAGTGAGCTCATTGCCCAGTACTTGCCTGAGGATCAGATCCAACAGGTAGTGAAAGTCATCCAGAATTCCACTGCCAAAGTGATTGTTGTGTTCTCCAGTGCACCTGACCTAGAACCATTGATCAAAGAGATTGTCACACGGAACATCACTGGCAGGATTTGGCTGGCAAGTGAAGCCTGGGCCAGCTCGTCATTGATAGCAATGCCACAATTCTTTCATGTCATGGGGGGCACCATTGGATTTGCTCTTAAGGCAGGGCAGATCCCTGGCTTTCGTGACTTTCTGCAGAAGGTAAACCCTAAGAAGTCTGCTAATAATGGATTTATTAAAGAGTTTTGGGAGGAGACGTTTAATTGCTACTTACCAGAAGGAAACAAAAATTTCCCAGGTTTTTTTCACAAAGGCCATGAAGAAGGCACTAGAGCTAGAAATGGTACAGCTTCATTCCGTCCCCCATGTACAGGGCGTGAGAACATCACTAGTGTGGAAACACCATACATGGATTATACCCACCTGCGGATATCTTACAATGTGTACTTGGCTGTATATTCCATTGCTCATGCTTTGCAGGATATATACACTTGCACTCCTGGGAAAGGGTTATTTGCCAATGGGTCATGTGCAGATATCAAGAAAGTTGAGGCATGGCAGGTAAGATTTGTTCTACTATAATTATTGTACTACATAGTGTCTGATTATAATTTGCAGAACAGCTAGCAGATTCTCAGCTAATTGACAGATTTGTGCTGCTATATGTATTAACATGCACAATAGCCCTCTTCTAGGTGTAAATTAAATACAATGTGAAAGATACCCAAACAGGTTAATTTCCCTTGCATTTGGAGAGCACCCAATCTTCCTATGTTATTTTCCTTATTTAAGTGTCCCCCGCCTGTTTTACAATCATGAGGGCTATGGGACAGATTCAAATGTTCTTGGTGCTTTGATGAGTCAATAATAAATTCCAGAAAATCACTTCCTTCAATCTTCAAATCAGGTACATGAAGCTGCTAACTACTCCAAAAAACATTATTTGAAAGCAATGATAGCTTCTATTCAGAGTTCCTTAGTCATAAACAGTGTTAAACTGTGGTTATAGTTTCAATTTGTTTGTATTTCGAGTGGAATTTCATTCTCTGAGAGCAATCATTTTAGCAGCTTGGGAGCATTAGATAATATTTTCTGTCGTAGTTTTCATTCTTGATTAATCATCTTGAGTGATTCAGATTTTCAAAATGAAAGGCAAGCTGTTGATAATCACGTGGGTCAACCCTATTCTCATCATTTGGTTGAAAGCAGAGCTTAAAACAGTTCTTTTCATCCAGACACCAAAAAAGTTCCAGGCCGGGATGAAAAGATTTAAAAGATCAGGTGAGGGAGCTGTAAAACAAAGGGAAAGAGGTAATATTTCCCAAAGCAGCTCTTAAATCTAAAGTCTCAATAGTCAATCTGCATTTGTAATCAAGCCAACACCCACAATCTGTTCAGTAAATTTAGCATTAGCCAACAAGCTCATGTATACATTAACTAACACATCTTGACAGTGTCAAACAGTTGGACTAAAAACCTTGTTTCTTCAAACGCCTATGATTCCACATGCCACATTTAGTGGGCCTAGAACAGGGGTGTCAAGCTCGCAGTCTCTGGGCCATATGCATCACGTGCTGGCCACGCCCATGCCCGGTTTAGAGAAGGGAGAAAAGTCACAATATGTCATGTGATGTGTTAGATTGCGCAGTAATTGAAGAGACTGGAGGCAGCAGTGACATTCAGCTCAGTTTATTGCAGGTTTAGCTCATG
>JANHFT010003492.1:165981-182250 GCA_032467955.1 Pseudoxenodon macrops
ACACACACACACACACACACACACACACACACACACACACACACACACACACACACACACACACACACACACAGAGGTATTTCTCCTCCAAACATAACTGGATAGGAAGTGAATACATACCACAGAGTTTACGCAGTGACTTCTCAGAATAATTGTCCCGATCACAACCTTTGGCCACATGATTTGTCTGTAACTCTACAGTAGCTTGGATGTTCCACAGAGGTTCATCACACGTCTCCAGATGGATGCTGGGGAAAAGGGCAAGGCTGCCTGTTCCAGGGATGTACTCAATTCTCTTATTCCAACCTGTTGCAGATTAAATTATGTTAGGACATAGTGCTAGAGATTTTCCTCTGCTAGCTACTCCAGCTTAGACAAGCCTCTGAGCTGCCTTTAAAAACCCCACAATCTATCATTATTCTAATTACATACAGATTATATTTTACCCGCTTCTTCCTCTAGGAAGCTGAGGTAGCAGGGGTGAAGGCCTTTTCAGTTCTATTTAGGAATTACAGAATTCATTTGTGTCTTAGAAAAAGGATGTTTCTGCTGGTAATAAAGACATACAGTAATATTCAAGACTCGATCTTATGACTGAGAGTTATAAGGACATTAGGTGTTAGGTGACAGTGTTACAAAGTTTGATGTCAGGTGTGAAAGATCAAGTCCACGTGTAAAGGTCCAGTTAAACTGATTTATTGCTACTCATGCCTACACATGGGAATATTTTCAAGTAAAGCTGTTAGAAGTTAGATACTGGTCAATGGAATGTAAGGGTAGGTGGACTTAGCTGGTTGTAGGCTGATCCCTCTTTTAACTCTGCCTCCAGGTTCTGCCACTCCTTCCTCTAAATTTGGTATGGCAACACTGGACTGACCTTCTTTGGGTTCAGATGCTTACAGGATTAGGGTTTATTTAGCCTCCCACTAAATTTTGGACTTACTCTTGCAATTAACTGCTTCCAGTCCAGTTTGCCATCCAAAGACTAACATTAATCTCATTGAATCCTATGAGGGGTAATCTTCTTTGAGTTCTTATACTCGATTAGGGTGTCTGATTCTCTTCCACTAACTGTTGGACAAGTCTCCCCAACTATTGGTCCAATATAAAAATCAATGGAATCTACATCGGAACCAATTGATTTACACAATCACCCAGATAACACAATAGATGGAACAAATCCAACCACTGTTGGCTTCTGCTGCAACATGAACTTACACACACTTCTTATGTAAGGTATTCTCATTGCATTCTGACACACCCAACTCTCACTTCCATATAACTAAATGGGCAGAGGTACAGTATATTATTATATATAACCATTTTATGCTTCTTATAACAAAAAACCATTCTTCACAAGAGATTATTTACCAACTGCTACCTTTTAACAACATCTACATGTCTTGGACTTTGCACATCTGTTTATCGTTAGAAAACATTCTACCAAGGAATACATATGTCCTGTAATATTTTGCCATTTATATATTACTTGCAATATTCCTTTCATTTTCCTATCAAGCACCACTTTATTTTCAGATTCATACTCCTTGTGGCATTATAAAGTTTAACAATTCCTGCAAATCATTTAGGTTTTCAATCAATATTCTTGTCCCTGAGGCATGTACTTGTAATATCACCACAAGTATTTCTTACAGATATATTCATAAATGCATCAAACAACTAAAAGGACTTCACACAGCCTTACCTGATTCCAGGCTTAGTATTGAATCACTTGCTAAGAATTCTTTTTATTCTCGCATATAATTTACTTCCATCACATACAAGCTCTATAAACTTTTCATAATTCAAGTCTAACCATTTTCCCATACAAGCAAATGAATAATTACACCAGAACATTTGTTACATGTTCATAGACTGCTTGCTGCTACTTCTCAAATCTTGCTCACTGTCATTTCTCATTCCTCTAATTGGAATTCTGCATTGCATCTTTCCTGGCACGCTTTAATCTTGTTACCTTTCCATTTGCTTAAGGGAACCATCCTGGCATTCTTCCAATCATCAGGCAGGGATGTAGTCTTCGCCCAGAGACACCCTCTAATTATACCCTGCACATTTGCAGTCTTTTCATTTTTCAACATGCTCACAGCCTTTGCTACTTATTCTTCGTCTTTGTTTCTTACAAACATTTACAATATTTGTTTCAATTTCACTCTGACATATAGGTAGTCCTTGACTTATGACCACAATTGGGACCAGAATTTCCTTTGCTAAATGATGCGATTGTAAAGCATGATTGCATCGCTTGGCAATGGCAATCCCTGCAGACCTGGTTGCTGTCATTAACTGAATCCCACGGTAGTTAGGCAAGGCAACTTCCTGCTGGCTTTCCTTAACCAAAGTCAGTGGGGAAGCTGGCAGGAAGTCACAGGCCAGCAGGCAGGTAAGTGGCTGCTGCTGAATTGGGGAGGAAATGAGAGGGTTCATGGTGCAAAAGTTGATGCAGGGGTCAGGGAGGGTATGTGGCAACACATGGCAGTGCACAAGAAACATCAAGTGGGTCAGGGAGCATGTGTGGTGGTGCACAAGAGATATTGAGTACGGTGCACAAGTGTGCATGGGATGGTGTGAAGCAGTGGGTGTGAGGCAGCAAACAGGTTGAGGAGGGTGCATGGGAATGCACAAGAGGTGCCATGTGAATCAGGAGTGTGCATACGTGTGCATGGTATGGTATGCTTGGGTACACATGATGCATCCCACAGGCTAGAGAGGGTGTATGAGAGGCACCACATGCATCAGGGAGGGTACAGGGGTGCATGAGGGGTACTGTACAGCAGAGATGGGTTCCTACTGATTCGGACCAGTTCTATAGAATAGGTAGCAAGCTGCTGGTGACATCACGGAACTGGTTCTGGTCTGTGGACACCGCCATTTTTTTAAAATATTTTTTTTAATTCTGTGTTTTTTTCCTTCTACGATGCGCAGAAGCCAATTTTCCAGCACTGCACATACATTGCCATCTTGTTTTTGGTCTTTTTAAAAACATTATTTTGTACTGCCCACGTGGCATGGGAGGCAGCAAACTGGCGGCAAAGTAAGTTAGAACCCACCCCTGCTGCACAGATCAGGGAGGGTGTGCAGGAGGTGCCCTGCAAGTCGGGCAGGGTGCGCAGGAAAGAGAAAAGACACTTTTTGTCTTTTTTATAATCTTCCCTGCCCACTTCCCCCTTTATGACATGACATTGGGATGCTAGGATGACTGTAATCCTCAGGATCACTCAAAAAAACTATTAGGTCAGCACCATTTCAACTAGTCACTGAACAAACGATCATAAGTCGTGGTCTACCTGTATTGCAATCATTCCCACACAATTGTAGCATTTTCTGACTTTAGTTTCATTCCAAATAATGTACCGGTAATTTCTTTTTACGTAATCCCATTAACTCTGCTTGAAGCCCTTTGTGAGCTAATCCCCACTTCCAAAACAAAACTGCTCTGCAGCTTCTCTGCCTCATCTTTTTCACCATTACTTCCTCTTAACAAAAACCTAATTCTCTATACATATATTATCTTCATGATTCGTACATGCATTTTCTCATCCACAATCTCTTTCACTTCATCATCCCACCAATTCTACGTTCACTAATGCCAGGTTTACTCCCACATGTCTTCTAGCACAGGGATCCCCACCCCCCAGGCCATGAACTGGTACCGTACTAGTCCATGGCCTGTTAGAAACCGGGCTGCACAGCTGGAGATGAGTGGCAGGTAAGGAAGCGAGCAAAACCGAACCCATCCCCCACACCACGTCCATGGAAAAATTGTCTTCCACGATATTTGTCCCTGGTGCCCAAAAGGTTGGAGACTACTATTCTAACACAAAAAGGACACAATATACCCAAAAGTCATGATCACATGGTTGTTACTGCTATTTTTTTTTATTATATTGCTCTTCCTCCTTTCTGATGTAGCATGATAAAAAGCCTTGATCCTTTGGTCATCTCTAGGAAACAATCCTAAATTTCCTAATAAATTCCTAGTTGGGCAGTTTGTGATGAAATTAATCCTTGCATTGCTGGAGGAAGGCCACCTTGAGAGCATCTTGGTGATCTTAGAATGGCTTTTGGAGTTGCCCTCTGATGTCAGCATCATGTTCCTTTGTCCTTTTGTTTAGAGTCTGGCTGGTTTATCCAACACAATGTGTGCCCAGCGCTGACAAAGAGCATATGTCACACTGAAGAATGACATTGTGGAGGACGTTATAAAGTTCTGTTTGCCAGAATAGATTTTGGGAAAGAATTGGCATCTGGGTTTATTGCTGTTGGTGGCAGAAAGAAATATTGGTTCTGTATAAAGGGAGATATTTTTCCCCTGGGGCAGAGTTAAGAATTAATAGAATTCTTCTAGCTTCACGTTTCTTCTTTTCAATGTCCTCGGGAGATATAGTGAGGCATAAAAGTCTCTCTTTTTTACCAACCTCCCAAGACACATGGCTTTTCCTCACCTTTTGTTCTATCTCCATTTAACTTCCCTTTTGTTCACTTTTTTTAAAAAAAATCTGAAATACTTCCCTTAATATGATTTGATGGTGGTGTCCTATTTGATCTGTACATTTGCCGATAATGTCATCTATTGGTATTTTAAATGTTGCACTGTTAGTTGACATGCTGTGTTATTAAATGTTATGTGAATACTACCGGTAGTGAATGAGAGGTGAATAGAGAAATGCTCTATCTATTACTCATTAACAGACCTATTTTGTTGAGATCAGTGTGTATAGCTGGTCTGAGGTGGACCAAGGGCTACTGTGAAGATATAAGCATCAATGATGAAATATACAACAGTTTCCATTAATGTTAAACAAATTTCCTGCTGGAATGTAAATATTTGTGGTTTTTTTTTATTATCTATCAAAATGACAGAGTGACTCTAGGCAGTGAACAATAAAGCCAGGAATTAAAACATTGTGCAAAAAAACACTTAAAACAATTCATAGCTCTGTATTGACCACCAAAGTCAAAGTCAACTTCATCTTTCATGATTCAATTTGATATTTTGGGAATAGCTCAGATTAGAAACAGCAGTTTTCCATAGTGGAATGCATGACCCCAAACCTCATGCCTGAAAACCACAAGTATCGTTTTGGAGTTCAAAAGAGCAGGAGTGAGATTCTGCAAAGACAAAGGTTTCAGGAAGTTGTAGGACAATGTTTTGTTTAATTTCTACCTGTAACTAATTAAAACAGTTATTCACCGCAAACAAATAAGTGTTCCGTTTTTAGAATGCAGGACTTACCTTGTTCCCATGTACAGTAAACATAATCTTTTTATAAACTTTTTTTTAATGGAGATGGGATTGAATTAAGAATAAAGATTTGTTAAATAAATGCATTGAATACCAGATTACCCACATATATTTTATAGAACTTTGACTTCAAATGCGGATTCCAAATCCAATTTTTTTTAATTTAATCCTTTCTTAAAATGTTTCATAAGATGCTGAAACAAACTGTTGGTATCACAAAAGGTCAGCAAATAGTGAATTGTTTAATTAATTATTATAGGTAGTTCTCACTGGGACTGGAATATCTGTTATTAAGAGAGGTGGTCATAGAGTGATGTCATGTGACTGCTTTGCTTAATGATAGAAATGCCAGCAGTCCCTGATGCCATTGTTAAGTGAGGATTGCAGATTGTTAAGTGAGGAGCTCCTTGTGACATCCTGCTGGCTTCCAACAAGCAAAGTCAATGGAAACCGACAGGAAATTGCAAATTCCAGGCAACTTGCATGCAGGAAGGAGGGCAGCTAAGTGACTACTGCAGTGCAACCTGAGCACAACCAAATCTGTGTGTGTAGCTGCTGCTGGTTGCAAAAGGGTGCACTGCAGAGGTGGTTTCCTGCTGGTTCAAACCGGTTCTCTAGAACCAGTAGTGGGAATTTCCACCCGTTCGCCAAACCGGCAGTGACGGCTGGCTGGACACACACACACCCCGAACCGGTCCTCTGGCTGAAAATCGGCCAAAAAGCATGCACAGAGGGTTTTCGCTCAGAATTGACGAGCGTGTGTGCATGCGCACTTCTGGTGTGACTCCGAACGGGTAGGGAAGGTAAGTACAAACCCACCCCTGGTGCACTGGTAGCTGCTGCACCTCTGGGTGAGTGCGGCTGGGCAGGCGTATGCTAAGACACATAGGCCAAGACAAGATACAGGGTCTTGCTGTATGTTGTTGCATGCTGCAAAGTACAAGAAATTAGCCAGGGTCCTCAGGAGAAAAAGTGATGGGAGCGGGAGCCACTTACAGGAGCAACTTGTAACCTTTTCTGAAGGTTTTCCTATTGACTTTATTTTGGAACACTATCCTTAAGTGAAAACTGGTTACCAAGTATTCCAAATCACACAAAGTGGTGCTTTCAAAACAACTTAACTAGATTGTGATACTGTGTATCTTGGTAGAGAGACTTTTCTACTCAATATTTTATATCAAAATATTTTAGGCAGCCAATGAGATACAACAATCCTACTAAGGAGGCCCAGAATCTCTTTAATGCTTGTTACTAAGGGTTGTTTTTTTTAAAAAGACAGTCACAGGCCAAATAATTTTTAAATGCATAGTCTGTGCCATTTCAAACTTGAATAAATGCCTTCCCTACTGAAAACTCAAAACACATCCCTTCTTACAATCCTTTTACACGTCTCTTCTGAATAAAACGAAGGGGAAATCCATATTATTAAACAAGTGGACGAGAACTGAATTAAGAATGAAACCCACAAGCTGCACCCACTGTTTAAAACAGGTGTCCCTAAGCCCTGGTCTGCGGACTGGCACCAGGCCACGGCATGCCTGAAACCGGGCTGTGCAAACAAGCCCCATCTGTGGGATGCAGGCAGCACGTGAAACCGCAGGCCCTCCGGTCCACGGAAGACCCTCACTCCATGGAATAGGTCCCTGGTGCCCAAAAGGTTGGGAGCCACTGGTTTAAAATATCCATGGCACCACCCCCAGTGGCATCAAACACAGTACGATTAGTTTGCTAGCAAGCTACAAGTACAGAGTAGTTTGGATTTTGTTTCAAAAATATGTATACCCTAAACTGAATTAAGATTGAAGAAATATAGTCAATGTATTGGTTGGATTACTCAATTACTGAATTAATTATAGTTTTTAATTGATTAAAGATAGTGGGAATATGACTCAGGCAACCGATTTCATTAAAATTATTTTAAAAAGAATGGTAAAAAATGTCAACTGCTTTTATAACATAGCTCAGTATCTAAACATTTATACACACAAATGTATGTATGCATCCATGCATACAATCCTGCATAAATGCATTTATGTATGATAATATATGCCCACACGTTGTATATAAAAAAAAACCAGGGAGTCAGTGCACAGTGAATAATGCCCTCAAAGTAAAAAAGGAAGAAAAATGATGGCAAAGGGTTCAGATGACAATAGATGCAATCAAAAGGATAAACAGGCAATGTATAAGCCTCTGAAAAGAGCTTCCTACCTTGCCAACTAGGTTTGCAGGTGGGCTTCACCTGAATCTCAACCTCGGCATCATCAGACGCTCGTTTCTTGCCACAGTCATATGCTGTCACTGTGAACTTATACAGGCGCTCTCCACTGTACTGCAGTTTCTCTGTGTTCTCAATATTCCCTGGTAGAAAACAGTACAGCCCCATCATTAGCAGACCAAAGAACACCACAGGAAGGCAAAAGATGAAAAGGAAAAGGCAGATAAAGAAGCACAAAAAAGCAAGAACCATTAAAAAGAGTATTCATGAAAAGAAACTTCATGTTGAAAGCAAAACAGAAAATTGTTCTTTTAAGTCGTCTGTGTGTGAGAGAGTGGATTTAGTCTGTGGAAGTGGGGAGAGAAGAGCATTGTATTTGTTTTCCATTAAAAAAAAACTCACAAACATCCAAAACCTTAATGTGACTCCTAAATAACTTTAATTTCCACCTTTAAGAGGTGGGGGGGGAATCCCAAGCAATTCTGTCATTCGTGAGTGTTTATACTTTACGTAGGCTTGTTCCATAGCTGTGCCTAAAACTGCTTTCCAACATCTGGGTCAATTCAACCTCCGGAAAGTAATGCAGGTTCTTACCATCATTGTCAATCAGGAAGGGGACATTAGGAGTCAAGATCTCATAGTAGCAGATCTGGCTGTACTGAGGGGAGCAGTCACCATCGATAGCTTCTACCCGCAGGATGCGATCATAGAGTTTCCCTTCCGTCACGGCCACGCGATAAAGCTTATCCACAAAGACTGGAGCAAACTCGTTGACATCGTTCACCCGCACATGCACAGTGGCCCTGAGTGGAGGAAGGGGGGAGTAGTAAGCAACTAGGTCCCCAGAGACCCTTTCTTAAAGGAGGAAAACACTAGGCTCTAACAGTTCCTCCATCTACCTTTATACTATTACTCTACATTGTCCCAAAGGTGCTTTTCAAAAGGCAACTGGACTTTCTTGGAGTTTTGTTCTTCCCCCCCCCCTTGAAGACACTTTCAGTTCTATGAAAAAGCTTCTTGGATGAGAAGTGAAATGTCTTCAAGGGAAATAAAACCAAGAACGTCCAGTTGCCTTTTGTAAAGCACTTGTGGGACAACCATGATCTGGATGATTGAGAATCTCCATAGACATATTATTGTAGATTGATTTACTTCATCAGACTGCTATAAAGATCAGTAAGACCAGAATGCAGGCAAACTATACTTCATAAGACTCCCATAAGGATGTCTCAGGAGATCCCCTCCATTCTTACTATAATGCTAGTGAACATTTTTTTGAGAAAAATTGTTCACTAGCATTATAGGCTTTGAGGCCTTCCCTTCCCATCAAGAGAATTACTCTTCCAGCAAGATTTATATTGTTCACGCCATGCTTTGAAAGCCGTCAGACTAAGGGACAAATAGTCTTAGAGTGGCCTTTTCAAGAAGAAAATAATGAGCATAGGAGGAATTAAACCCTTTAACTGCTAGCATCCATTCTCATTATTGAAATGAATGTGGAAGACACAAGCAAGGCCTTTGCTTAGATGACAAGTAATTCTTCATAAGCTTTGAATTGTTTTGAGAGAAGCATTTTAAATTAAACACTAGATTCTACTGATATACACATTACGTTCAGGGGTCGGTTCTAACTTACCTCACTTCCTGTTCGCTTCCTCTCGCACCGCATGCCCGCACCGTGTGCTCGCTTCATGAATGCGTGCATGTGCAGTGCAAAAAATTACAAAAAAGCCAAAAACAAGATGGCGACACATGCACAGTGCCAGAAACTCAGCTTCTGCGCATGCGCAGAAGAAGAAAAAACCCAGAAAAAGTTCCCCCCCAAAATAATTTCCAAAAAAAGATGGCAGTGTCCACAGACCAGAACTGGCTCCATGACGTCACTGTGACATCACCAGTGGCTTACTACCTACTCTATAGAACTGGTCCGAACCGGTAGGAACCCATCTCTGATTACATTACGTCGGCTAATGTGAGCAGCAGGAAGAAAATGCAAGCCAAGAAGCAATTCTACCCACTTCCTAGATAGACCAGTCTACCACACTAGCATACTCCAAGAGATCTAGCCATTTCAGAGGGAAATCACTGCAGCACTGAATCCAATAAGTCTTACTTGTGGGACTTCTTGGTGTTGGCACCATCAGGACCTTCACCGCAGTCATAGGCCTGGATGGTGAAAGTATGTTCTTTATGAGCTTCACAATCCACCGGCTCTTTTGCCCGGATCAACCCTTCGCCTGTGGCTTTGTCAAGGATCACTGCTTCAAAAGGCACTCCTGCCCCATGGATCCGGAATCCACAGATCTCACCTAGTGTCCCAAAAGCAAATAATACAAAGGGGAAGAAAGAGAGATATTAAGAAAAAAGGAAACATTATCTTTTAATTCTCTTCTGTCCTTCTCTCCTCTGTCCTTTTCATTAGCATGAAATAAGCTGGCAACTTTCTCAAACAGAAAAGCTGGATAATATTAAAATTGACAGATGAAAAGGCTGGGAGTTTAATCCATACCTAGTTGGACTCCTTTGAAATATTACTATGCCCAAGCCTCATTAAAACCTGGTAGCATTTTGAATGCTTCCAGATTATTTCATCAGCATCAGTGCTAGGAAACTTCTCAGTAGACTGTGCTTGAACTACTGGAGAAGCACAATTAAGCTTTGGCTGATTTGCTTTTTGTTTCCAATATCCAAATGTCAGGTCACACATTTCCAGTTATCCAATATTCACCAATTCAATAGATTGCAAGTGTTGGACGGAACTAACAGTGTATTCTGAGATTGGTAAGTTTTAATAACACAGAAGTAGAATTAACAAGAGGCACCTTTACTGGGACCTGGGAATTACCTCCTTCTGTAGTTGTTATTCAGTACCATTTCCTGGGAAGCCCATTCATCTGAAGCTAATCAGTATAGATTCCATGCTGATTGAGAATGGACAGCCAATTCAATTACTGTATCTGGAGCCATGGGAGGAGAAGACAATGACCTAGATCCAGTTCACAAATCACTCTAGGACAAGCCTTTTCCAACTCTGCAGCTGGCAACATCCATCAATATTAAATGAATTTGAGCAATCTCCTACCCAGACAAAGCAGGAATGAATATTGACAGCATGTATACTTTGCTAAGGTAAGCAAGACTGGTCCAAGCCCCTTCCAAATCATTGGGGATAATTATATATATACGTAATTATTGAGCTCACACTCTGCTAAACCAGTAACAAGTTGCATGTGAATCTAGGCACACTGTAAGCCGTAGCACAATATGCAAACTTAATAACTGTGGCTTATTATATGCTGTTTTTAATCTAAGATTATTAAAATATGTTGATTATTAACATTTTGTAAGCTGCTCTAGGAAAACTGCATTTTCACTAAGATATACAGTAAACATATAAAACAAAATGTTTCTCTTGCAAGATCAACATATAGTCACTGTCATTTATCGCCCAGTAATGGAAATATGTGGAAAATACAATTAGAGAAAACACCTCTTGTAACTAGAATTAAAGAATGGATATATACAATAATTTCAAATGCTCAATCCAAATTTGGTTGTGGTCCTCTCTGTGTGTGGGGCCAGAATAAATGATCCTCTCGCCCTTCACAAAAGCAATTTAATGAAATTCACTGGTTCTTGGTCAAATTCTGGTCCCAATTTGAGAAGTTGGCCTACATTTATACAAGATTTCAAATCTCTGCTGCTTCAGTATCTAGAGTGCTTTTTCCCCATTCTTTATCCTAAGGCAGAATTCCCTTACCCTGGCAATTTCCAGACATTGTAAGTGGATCACACGCTTCCTAACAGACAGGAAGCAGCAGGAGAAGCAAAATCACATCAGATACCTGTACAATTAGCACAGGAGCCCCCCCAGGACTGTGTGCTCTCACCACTTCTCTTTTCTTTATATACGAATGACTGCATCTCAAACAATCCATCTGTTAAACTACTGGAGTTTGCAGATGATACAACAGTGATCGGTCTCATTCGAGACAATAATGAAACTGCATACAGATGGGAGGTTGAACACCTAGTCTTGTGGTGCCACCAGAACAATCTCGAACTGAACACATTCAAAACTGTAGAAATGGTGGTAGACTTTAGGAGAAACCCTCCCATATATCCACCACTTGCAATACTAGACAACACAGTATCAAAAGTAAAGACCTTCAAATTTCTAGGTTCTATCATATCTCAAGACCTAAAATGGACACCTAACATAAAAAATGTCATATAAAAAGCACAACAAAGAATGTTCTTTCTGCGTCAACTCAGGAAGCTCAAACTGCCCAAGGAGCTGCTGATACAGTTCTACAGAGGAATTATTGAGTCTGTCATCTGCACCTTTATAACTGTCTGATTTGGTTCTGCAACCCAACAAGATTGGATACAGACTTCAGAGAATAATCAGGACTACAGAAAAAATAATTACTGCCTACCTGCCTTCCATTGAGGACCTGTGCACTGCACGAGTCAAAAAGAGGGCTGTGAAAATATTTACAGACCCCTCACATCCTGGACATAAACTGGTTCAACTCCTACTCTCCAAACGACGTTATAGAGCACTGCACACCAGAACAACTAGACACAAGAACAGTTTTCCCCTGAACGCCATCACTCTGTTAAACAAATAATTCCACCACTTCAGACTATTTACTAAGTCTGCACTACTATTAATCTTCTCATCGTTCCTATCACCCATCTCCTCCCACCTATGACTGTATAACTGTAACTTTGTTGCTTGTATCCTTACGATTTATATTGACTGTTTCCTAATATGATTTGATTGTTTATCTGTACCTGGACTATCATTAAGTGTTGTACCTTATGATTCTTGACAAATGTATCTTTTCTTTTTATGTACACTGAGAGCTTATGCATCAAGACAACTTCCTTGTGTGTCCAATCACACTTGGCCAATAAAAAATTCTATCTATTCTGTCTGTCTGTCTGTCACCTTTATTAATTTTACTGATAACTCAACATATCCAACACAACTTCCACCTCCTATTTTCCCCACAACACCACCTTGTGAAGTGGGTGACGTTGAGAGTGTGTGATTGGCCTAAAGTCACTGAGCTGGCTTTCATGATTAAGGCAGGACATGAACTCAGTCTCCTGCTTTCTCACCTGGTACCTTAACCCACTAGACTAAACTGCCCTTAGGTTACAGAGTTTTTGTTCTAAGGTTCAATTAGAATTCACCTTCCGATCATTTGAGCATTATAATTATTTTTCCACTCTTGCCTTCTGGAAGAAGAGAGAACATGTCTTGACCTTTTATATGACACCTTTCAGTAGCATATCCCCATTCAGCTGTCTTTTCTTAAAGCTGAACATATTCACTAGGGCTGAGTAAATAGTAATAGGTAGAATCAAAGAGGAAAAAATGAGTCACAGCACATGTGGGTGTGCGTATCATACCTGTTGGTGCTTCTCAAATCCAATGCTTCTGTAAGGAATTGCTGAAGTTGTCATATGGGCACCCTCTGCATTATCCATATAGGGTTTTTCTCTTCAAATCCGACACAGTGCAGGGCTGTCACAACCAGTTCCTTCAATTTTTATTTATAGATTTTAGTTTCTAGTCCTACGATAATCTTCATGGTCCCTTTTTGAAAGTGTGGTGCTTAAAATTGGATGGTATACTCAAGGCAGGTCTTGATCAATGGTAGTGTGAAACACACAGCTCCATAAATCACACTGGCTTTTACTCCCTTATGGTTCCTCTAGTATTTGCAGTTCAGCTCTGATGTTTAATCCATGTTTTATGGACTAGAACAATCTCAAATCTCTGCTTCATGCACTGTTTTATGCTGCGAGATAGGTGCCTTCAAAGTTTCTTGCCCCACTTAATATTTCACATGAAAAAAATTTTTTAAAGGAGGGAAAAACCCATCATTTATTTTCAAGAAACTGAGTTTTAAGTAGGTGCTGTACTCTTTCTTAGAATATGATGGACAGCTCTTTGTAATGCAGGGGTGTCCAACTCAAGGCCCGCAGGCCGGATTCGGCATATGAGGTGCTTAGATCTGGCCTGCAGGGCTGCCCTGGAAACAGCAAAGGACTAGCCAGCGGTACAGCCACGTGTGCCCCCCCCCAATCTCCATTTACGCTGGCAGAGGGCTGCAGGAGGCAATGGCACCTGAAAATGGGGCCGGTGGGGGTACATGCAACTCCCCCATTATTGCTGGCAGGGGGCTGGCAAAACAAACTAAAATCAAAACAAAACAAAAGGAGAAATGATTTTCCCTTTTGCATTTGAGCATCAAGAAGGGACAGGAAAGGAGAAAGGAACAAAAGGGAAGACAAAGAAAAATAAGGAAAGAGAGCAAGGAAGGAAAAATAAGGAAAGAGAGGCAGGAAGAAGAAAGGATAATGAAGGAAGAAAAAAGGATAATGAAGAGGGAAAGAAAAGGGAGGGAGGGAAGGAAGGAAGGAAGGAAGGAAGGAAGAGGGGTTATAATGAGAGTGAGGGAGGGTTTGAGTAAATTCCTGTCTTAGCACTTGTCCACCACAGCTCCCTCCACGACACGAATGACATTGAGCTGGCCATGCCCACTTTAGCCCCCTGAGGTCAAACACAACCCTGATGTGGCCCTCAGTGAAATCGAGTTTGACACCTCTGTTGTAATGCTTTGAAAATATGCATACTTGCACAGAAAAAAAGCAAAGGTACACAGGATTACGAAATCATTCTAGATGGAACTAGAAAGGAAAACTATTTTTAGGCACCCCCAGCAGCCATTTTGAGAAGATATATTTTCCAATGGGACCAGCAGCCCAACAAAGTGGGGACTCGTGACACTGTGGCATCTACAACACATAGGGTAAGGGCTATGATGATTTCCGTGTAGGACAGCCAGGCAGAAAACTAGCAGAGCATATCCATGAACTCCAAATAGCAGTCAGAAGTCATGATAAAATCTCCTAATCTCACAACACATGGACAAACTCAACCAGAGTTTCAACTGGGAAACTCTAAACCAAGTTAAATTCAAAAACCTAGGAAATTCCTGGAAGCTTGGCATTCAGACAAATCGCTCATCAATAGACATATAGAAATAAACCGTATTTACACATGATTCAGAAGAGATAATAATAAAGCGTGGAAGGAAACAAAAAGACCAGAAGACCAGCAGCCTATGCCCAAATAAATAGGGATCAAGGAACTACCAAGGAGAAAACCATACCATCATCAATACTGGCAGGGAAGCCCTCAAAGGTGTTTTTCCTAAAGGCAACTGGGATTTTCCCCCTTAAAAACATTTTGCTTCTCATCCAAGAAGGTTCCTCAGTTCTGGAGAACAGAAGAAGTTTCTTGGATGAGAAGCAAAATGTTTTCAAGGAAACAAAAAAACCCATGAAATCCAATTGCCTTTTGGAAAAGTAACTTTGGGACAAGCATAACCTGGATGATTGAGAATCTACATAGACTGGCAGGGAAGCTACTGTGTATAAGCAGGAAACAAAACGTACTCTCACTCAAACTGATGATGTTATCTAGTTGGGCAATGAAACATCTACAAGCAAACCACCAAACTCAGAGAGCATCAAGGACTCCACAGAAGGCATTTCTTGCTTCATCGCTGCCATTGGTCATGATAATTGAGTCAGATGGGGTGTTCCTTACCCGAACTACAGAGTTAGCAAATGGGTATAAAACATTGTTAGATAAAAGGTCATGGAGTCCCATGTGCAAGGAGCCAACTAAAATATAAAGCATCTATGATACCGTAGACATTGCCAGCACTTTCTCTCATCCCAGACATTGATGAAGATTTCACAGGAACTTTATATCAAGGTACAGAACAGGAAATAAGCACGGCTTCCAGCTGAATTAAATGTACTCTCCAAGCTCAATTAAATGAGTTCTGCTTCAACTTGTGAATAATATTTCTAAGCCAATAGAAAGTTGATGGAGGTAATAAGCTCCATATATGTGACAGCAAGATTAAAAAAAAATATTGTGTAATTGCTGCCTGGCTGTTAAAAGCCTGGTTCTACCTAACTAGATGTCAGTCAAGATGCAGCCCAATTCTATTGTGAGTTCAATTTTTCTGCCTAAGATACTCATAAATCTCCCGTTCTGGGTATGAAATCACCGTCTCAAGACCTCCGGTTTCTTGTAGCTCACAATAAGGTCTGCCAATGCTGATTTGCTGATCCAGTGACTCAATTTTTCTATGCACAAGTTGCTGCAGCAGCATTGCCTTTCAGAGTCTAAAACTGAGCACAATTACACATATGCATCTAACGAGCTTTTTTTTTTCTTCCCTCGGTCCCTCTTGGTCTCTTGTCTATCTCTACGTTGGTTTTTTGAAACATTTTTTGGGCCAGAGTAGTCAAGTTCAAAGGAGACAACTTGACTTTAATTCTCCATTCCAAATTCAGCTTACTCCAAGGCGTCTCATAATGACTCAAAAATTATCTTTGGGTATATCAGTTTTTTCAGTTTTTCTAAATAAACTGATGTACCCATTTATCTATGACCGTGTCACTTCCCAAGTTTTTTTTTTAATTGTACACCACCTGGAGTCATGTCCATAGGTGAATAGCTATATAAATTTGATAAATAATAAAATAAAGTATGTCCCCACACTGAAGGACAGGATTGTGCCTGTGGCGTGTTTCCAAGAATCTGCTAAGAGCAATAAAGAGAATTTATTTTGCTTTGAGTTGAGATACAGGTGAAACTCGAAAAATTAGATTATCGTGCAAAAGTTCATTTATTTCAGGAATGCAACTTAAAAGGTGAAACTAATATATGAGATAGACTCATTACATG